>JASCZW010005940.1:0-122864 GCA_034211315.2 Aedes japonicus | reverse complement strand
ATTCCTGCATGTTCCCAGCTGCCTTACTCGTCTTCTTGAAGACCCTCTTCACGATTGCCCAGTAACGTTCGATGGGTCGAAGCTGAGGGCAATTTGGAGGATTGATATTTTTTCAACGAAATCTATACCCTTTTCCGCAAGCCAATTGAGAGAGTGGTTTTGCGCATAGTGAGCTGACGCTAAATCCGGCCAAAACAGTGGAGGTGTACTATGCTTCTTATATAAAGGCAACAATCTCTTCTGGAGACACTCAGATCGATAGATTTCCCGCATTTATAGTTCCGGTAGTGTAAAAAATGGTTGACTTCAAACCACAGGAACATATTGCTTGCCATACCAGTACCTTTCGACCGAATTTCTCCACTTGAATTGACCTGTCCGCATCGCTCACATCCTCCCCAACGACGGCAGTAAAGTATTGTGGACCTGAAGGGTTTTTGAGTCCTCCTTTACATAGGTCTCATCGTCCATCTAAACGCATGCATCTGGACGCTGCAAAAGACGCGAATACAATTTCCGGGCCCTTGTTGTTGCTCGCTTCTTCTGTTCTGCACTTTGTTTCGAGATTTTCTGCTTCTTGTAGGTCTTCAGGTGGTTTCGCCTCTTGATACGCTGGATCATTCCGACACTCGTTCCTGCTTTTTGGCCAAATCACGTATTGACATTGATTTGTTCTTCATGATTAGAGATACCACTTTCTGCTCCAGTTTCGGGTTGGAAGAACCGGGTTTTCTGCCTCTTCCTGGTAGCTCATCCAAAGAATAGTGTTCCCCAAACTTATTAATGATGGTTTTAACACTCGCATGATGAATTCCAAACCGCTTCGCCAATTTTCGCATAGTAATACCCTTCCCACTTAGCCATGTGTCCAGAACCTTAATTTTCACTTCCTTTTCAATACGCGACATTTTGAAAACGCAGAATTTGAACCGCACAAACAAGTAAACAAAAGAAAGCTGACAGTCAAACGCACAGCATGCAGTGTTCAGAGCATAAAAAACCATCACAAATACATGCGTACAACGCAAATGTATGTGGATAGCTTATATTCGATACACTCCTTAAAAACACAAAAATTTCGCGTTGAGTATCCGAAACTGATCATGGAGCATCACAAGTGTGGTGGAAGCTACCGTTGAATTATCGTTATCGTTCGATACGTAAAAGACGGTTGCTTAGATTATTCAAAAGTTCAAAAAGAGTATTTCTTTCACCTGCCAAGAGCGATCAGAGTGACCGTCAGAGGCAACTTTGCGGATCGACAGGGTTTGCTATCGTCAGAAGGGTGGTATAAGATCGAGGTTCGTCAGCTCCAGAAATTGCAAAGCAAGTTGAGAGTTAGTTTTCCGTCCACCTGAAGCAGACCGAAATCGACTGCATAATAAAGATCTGAAGGGTGGGGTGGCTGTTTAGAAGCCATCGTTTTCAGCAAAAAAGACATTCGAAAACGGCTGGAGTGACCACGAGATCACATTACATTGTCAATCAATTATTGGAAAAGGTCACTTGGTAAGACGAGACTAAAATAAGGCCTGATGGTGTCACAGGAAAATGACGAAGAATCGGTGAAAGGTTGAAAGCCTTTGAATAGTTTAATTATTACAATATCTTTAACTGGCTCCACTAGGTTTAATCCTTTCCTTTGCAGGTAGATTAATGGTTTGAGATTCCTGGTTGATTGGGGTCCTGAAAAGGACCGTTTGGTGTTTTGTTGAGAATATACCTCATAAATTTAATCCAATCCAAAGAGGAGGAGTCCTCCTATTTGAGAGAATTGATGACTTACATGGATACACTTTGTGACAAAAGATATTTACAGATGAAATCATTGTTCACGTTTTTTAGTTGAGCCATGATAAAAAATTATTGCAGAATTGTGTGTTTACAAGAAACTTATCTATAAATTCTATAAATTTCATAAATACTTTGGTGCTATGTTTAAATGCCAAAGACTTTATCTTTGATAAAACGGGCAACATTGATATGGCATGGTGCTACTGGGTTTCCCCGGGTGGTTCTAAATCGATGAACTTGGACATCAATAGAAGCAAAGTTGCCAGAAGGCACGAAATGTATCTAAGAATTCTTATTTTTCCCAAGTGTTTCAATCGCAGTTTTTGGAGGATTAGCGTGGATTGTTGTTTATTTTGCATTAATAGACTATCATACAACATACAACTAAATGTATTATTCTAAATTATAAACTTCAATCTCGATTTCAGTGAGCAAGATAAGGGCCTGTGCATAGACCACGTAGGCTCATTTTTTGAAAATCTCAGATCCCTCCTCCCGCATCACCGTAGACTTTTCTCCATACAATTTTTGAAATGTTTGTAAGGAGCGTAGACTTTGGCCAAACTCCCCTACCCCCAGAGAGGTCTACGGGAGCTTATGACTCAGCTCCCTAAGGCTTATCATAACCTTGGCAAACTATTGCCAGACTGTTGATTCAAATGCCAATAGTCCACCCACACAGGCAAAAGGAGCATAAACCAATCATCCTAGCATCTATGCTCCCAACGATTAAATACAAATAATCACATTATTAAACTCTATAGTTGGAAGCGTTTGGTACGGGAAGCCCGCGCTTTTTTCCTGGCACTGATTCGAAGTAGCTGGGCGATTTCAGACACTCTTTCCGGAATCGCTCTATTTCTGGAGTCCTCTGCGACAAGAAAATGATTTATCCAAGTAAGTCGTCATTTTCCACGACACTTCTCAAGAATTTGTTGCGTTAGTGTGAGATAATATTAGGATTACCACCCACAAGTAACGATACAATCCTCACCAACCCGGATCTGTTAGTACAAGTAATAGTACTCTTTAAGGTAACGCTGCTTTTGTGCAGTGTTTTAAATAAATTCTGAGGCTTAGTGAACATTTTCATCGCTATCAACTGCCAAGAGCCAATTAATCCGGAACAGTTTGACATATAATGTAGGAAACGAGTATCGTATGATTCGCGGTATAACGAGTTTGTCGAGTTTGTCTTGAAGTTGTTTGAAATAGTAGTTTCTGGAATTGTTCTTGATGCTACAAAAAGCTTCAGATCTATCAATTAACACGAATCTATGTCTGGACGATTGGTTACCATCAACTTGTTGAGTTTTACGCGAAGTGCATTTACAGTATGCACTGAATATAATTTTTCGAAAATTCGCTTACCTCATTTTTGAAACATAGGTAGTTTTCATGATTGATTTACTGTAAGACAGTATTTGGAATTGCTTGTCATCTCGCTGAATGCCATATTTAAACTCGTTCATACGTGCGGAATGTATTTCGTGCGTATAAACCATTCACTATTACTCTTATATTGGATTCACACAAATTGGCGTTTTTTGAGAGGAGGGGTTTGAAGCATTTGTTTACTTCTACACGACAGAAAAAACTTCACACGTTTCGAGCCTAAAGCTGTTAATTCATCCTCGTTTATCGCGCTATTACTCAAAAGTCACCTAAGTGAGATCAACCACGAATACAGAATCAGCTATTCTCAATAGGGACAGAATCACCTCCTAAATCAGGAATTTTTATAAAGAATCTCCACTAATAATTGAACACAAACTTTTCCCACGACCTATTCTTTTTGCATTTGATTTTGATCGATAAAGCAGATGCAACGATAAGCACCAGCAAGAATCTCTTTTGTTTTTTTTTAACTAAAATGTTGTAGTTCTTGGTATTGTTCACGTACAATATACGAAAGTTCTTTTTAAACATTCCAACGATTCGCTCTTGTGACAACGCATATTGAAAACAGATTGGCCCGTCCGGCAACACAACGAATAACATTTCAGCGTAGCGTCTGTTCACAATGAGGAGCGGAAAGCAGCGTTGCGGCAGCTTTGGACATAAAATATATGGATTGATGGAATATATGGAAAAGCTGCCGAAACGCGTCCTTGCGCTCCCCATTGTAGCTGAGCCTTAATACTTTCTTTCTCTACATCGTTTTGAAGAAGTTGCTGATAATAATAGAAATCAATTTCGTTGTAGAAAACAACGAATTGATTGGTGAGTCAAACGATCGATATCGTAGTATCAACTGAATTTTATTTTCAGTGTGAAAGATAAGGCACCAATTGATGTAGTTTACACTGTCCTGAAGGCAGCGTTCGATTAAATTGATCATGGAATATTGCTGCACAACTTGGTCACGCCTTGGAGTTTCTACACTGATAAAAAAGCAATTATGATATTTATGTGTCCAACACATGATTTTTTGCAATGTAATCAACCAATGATAACTATTTGTAACCACACATACTTCCTATGTATACACATAACCACTAAGTGTGGCCACACATACTTTTCATTTGTCACATAAACTTCATCTGTGTTTCTCAGAGGGTGCTGTTTATTTGTGAATACATCAGTATTATGTGGAATTGTCTATAGATTTTTGCTAATAAATATGTGTGGATTATTTCCCGTGCATATATTTAAGCACCGCAATTAATAGCGAGAGACTTATGATGAATTTCACGCCAACTCGTCTTCGTGATTGGCAGCACCCTTGCAGACTCCAATATACTTTGTGGGTGGGTAGACTATGTCTTTCCTAGCAGCTTTGCATGCTTTGTTATTCCAGAATTTATCTAGACTTCCATTTGAAAAGGGCTTAAGTTTTTATCAACATAATTTAAAAAGGAACAGACTTACAAAAAACTGGTGTACGAGTGAGTTTTAGAAAATTGTCCTTACATTTATGAAAAAAAATCGATTCTTACACGCTAAAATTAAATATTTTAAATTTTAAAGTCAATTTACAAAAAATGGCTATCTTAGAATTGGACAAAAAAAATTTCAATAAAGGCAATATAATTGTCTAAAAGTTCGCAATATTTACAAAAAAGGTTATGTATGGGTGACTTTTAGGAAACTGTCTAAGCTTTTATGAAAAAAATTGAAAAAATTGTAAAATCGATTCTTTTACCGTGTATCGCGCCAACACGGCTTTTAATTTTGTGCTTAAACCACACAAAAGCCAATTTAATTTAATTATAATGACAATTTGGATTTTTTAAGGGTCTTCAAATGTTTGAAAAATTAAGGCTGCTATTTGGAAAAAGCTTATTTTTAAATTATTAATTTTTTTTAACTTTAGTGATAATACAATTAGATCAGGTGGTTTGATCCTGTTTATTATCCAACCTTTGAAGTATATTACAAGAAGGACAATAAGTTGGAAAACAGAAGCTTTATCATAATATCTGAAGTATTGAGCAAGATGGAAAAATGAGCAAGCCTTGCTAAATATTATGGAAACACGATAAAAACTACTCGGGAACTAGCAGTTGAACAGTCAAATAAAAGTATTACAAAACTGAATTTCTGCTTCATATCAGCTGAACAGTATCCAAAAATGTCAGCAGAACCTGAGGAGTTCTATATCCACGTAAAGACAATACCTGTTACACAAGTTCATTGCTTTGTAACTATTTCAGAAAATCAAATTTCAGCTAAAAGGTTATCTGATTCAAAGGATTATCCATAGAAATTCACTTTGTATGTGAAAGATTTATACATTAAATATATGTAGCTATGTTAATTACTAATACATGAAGATGTACATATAAAAAAAATTAAACCCTTACCAAGCAAAAACCTATGAGTTTGCATTGACATGAACAGTATTTCGAAAATTAATTTAAGGTTATATTTGAATCGTTTAAATGGATATGCGTCAAGTGTTATAAAATTATAAGACTTGATGCACATCCATTTAAAGACGACTCAAATATGGCGTCCGCTCTTCTTTTAGATTCATCAGACCCCCTCTATCACGATTTTCCCCATACCTTTTACACATTCTGTAACAAATCTTGACCTTTCTTCCAATTACATCGCCTTTATTAAAAAAAAATTCGTCCAATTCTAAGAAAGTCATTTTTCTCAATTTGCGTGATTATAAAATATTTTTTTTAGTGTGTAAGAATCGATTTTCCAATTTTTTTTATAATAGCAAAGTCAATTTTCTAAAAGTCATTCATACATCACTTTTTTGTAAGTCTTTATCTTTTTGAATTACGTTGATTCAAAAAAAAATCGATCAAAAAACTTAAGCCCTTTTTAAATGGTAGTCTACATAAATTGAAAAAAAAGTATGCAAAGTTGCTTGAAAAGTCTACGCACCCACAAAGTTTCATTAGATTCTGAGAGGGTGCTGCCCAATGACGTCTATATAAGGTCTGGCGAAGTAGCCACAACAAGGAATGTCTGACAGTTCTCTGTCGAATTCACTATATATGATTATTTCCACAATTCAGCAAGTTCAATAGCGTTACGTCATCACTCGTCGGCTCAGCAATGTTTACATTATTTTTGCTTCCAATACAGGCAAGCAGTGCGTTGCCCCAGACCTTATATAGACGTCATTGGGTGCTGCCAACCACTGGATGAGTTGGCGTGAAATTCGTCTTATACGAGATGATAGAATTTTCGATCCTCCCATCACTTACCCAATCAGTTGAAAGATTGTACAAATAAGTACAAGGTCTGGCAAAAAAAAGTACCAAGCATTGTGCAATCACAGGCTACCTCTCAGCATCATCCCCCAGAGGGAGATAGAAAAAAAAGTGAAACCACCCGTATGCAAAATGTTTACATGCATACCTGGTTGTAACCATAACTAGCGATGATGTTAGGAGAAATTTTTCCGCATCACATTAAGCACACACTCTTTGCAGTATCATATTATTCATTACGCATTAGCCCCCGTATATGCGGTGAATGAGATTAAAGGCAGTTGCTAAACTTGAGAACCGATTGTACATACATGCGTGCATTAATGCAGCTTGATCGTCGTAATCAAAGTACCAGTTATGCAAAAAAAAATCATCACCCCGATCAACGGACTAGTCCGTTCGCACCGTGAAGTGATAGTGAAATCGTTAAATTTTTGATGAGATGATCATAAGTTGCCATAGCCAATCGTCTGACCAATCCTGATTTATGGCTACCATCTATGGCATTGTACGTCTCCGTATTTGCACCTGGAGCCACCATTATCATCATGCACAATGTGAAGGTTAACGAACCGGGAAAGGATTATTACAGTTACATACGTCTTCATGCGGCCTTCTTCGGTGACAGGAAGCGTACATGGAAATTTCTCGTTACTAGTTGCCGTACATGTTTCCCATCTCCAGAACGTTCATCATGCCTTCTCAGATCGACAGATGTCTTTTTTATAGTTTGCCATGGTGACAGAGCCACGGAGATGAAGAAACGAGAAACGAAAGAGAACCAGATCAAGCACCCCTTTTTTGCCGCATTTGTATGTTGTAGGTGAATACTTTTATTCTGAGCCCAGTCGTGACCAAGCCTATGGCTGCCTTATTATACACAGATGGATAGTGATGAAGTGTCATAAAAAAAGGAATTAACATCAACGGACGCCATTCGCGGGTACCTGAGGAGAAGATGAGTAGTAGCACTTCAAAGTTCGTTTTGAAGTGTCCCCTACTAGCCATTTTTAGGCACATGGTCACGCGAAGATCGGCTACCGACAATTTCAAGATATTATGGATGGAACGTTACTTTTTATTATTCCAAGCATGGCTTTCCAAATCCCATATAGAACCTTCCGTGTACAAACAACGCACGCCACAGTGTATAGTATGACTTTGACTTTGGAAAGTTTTGAAGTTGGAAATCCATCATCATCAAAGGCCGTATGACAGGCAGCCGCGAACAAAACAGAACCGTAATCATTGAGCTTCCGTTTGTAGTCTATTTCCGTTTCTACAAGTCGTTATTTACCGCAAATCTGCCGGTTGATACCGTTCACTTGTGGAAGACCTTAAGAGCCGGTCCGTAAAACGAGTAGCGCACCGTGTCAGTGTCGGACGAACTAACGCTCTCCAACCGGACCGGCAGGTTTGAGTCGTGGGCACTAATGGAACTACTCTATTTGCGGAATATGAGTTACGAGATCAAATTGGAAATAAGTGTCTTGTCTGGAAGAGCTAGGTTGGCAGTGGCAGTATTACAACGCAAATAATCTATGCAGTTCAAACGGTTGAGCATCATATGACGTAAAAATAATTTGATAATGATGAGAATGAAATTGATTCTAAGCATTGATTTTTGTTGGTGAAGGACTAAGGAGATTTAATGGAAATGTATAATTTTCTTTGGCATAAAATAACCTGAAATTATTGCTCTTTTTTCTTATTTCTACGTAATGATCCCTGTTTGCCATCCCTAGTTGGCTGCGCATCTTCACTGTCCAGGAGACCTCTCGACCCAATGAGGTCTATACAGGTGGCGAAGAGCAAGGTGTTTGTCGGTATTTGTTACGAAAAATGTGTAAACTATCCATGATTTCTGGTAGTGATGTAGAACTCCAAAAACAAGCGAATGATAACAATGTAAGTTTAGTTTTTGTCCGCATCCTTTTAGTGCACAAAAAGGCATTTTTCAGCCAAAACCTTTTAAAAACTATACCTATTACCTAAAATAAGCATTCCACCTAGAGATTTGCTGCTGTTGTGAATTGTTGCTTTTACAAAAAAAACAGGCCGTGCATCATCTCACGAACACAATAACAGTATTTGGCATTACACTAATACAACTAAACCACTTCTGCTTCACCTGTATAGACTCTCATTGCTCTCGACCCGCTGCTAGTTCACTCCAACACCACATGAACGCTATTGCACAGAAAAAAAGCGTTCCCGAAAATGAAAACGGACCGTGAACTAGTTCACGTTTTCATGATTATCCCCTTTAAACGTTATTGAGTTCATGTTGTGCATATAGTCTTAGTTACTGGCCCTTGAACTAAGCTATTAAGTGATGGCTCACCTTAGAAAGAAGAAGAAGAAGAAGAAGAATTCATGTTTACGTGATTCTTATAGTCGAGTTATAAGTACGAGACACTGAAAAAGTCTACACATTGTAGACGACGTACGCGTATCTATCAAGATAAGCAGAGGTAGTTGGAATTAAATGGAAAGTACTAATTTTTCTTCTAATTTCTAGTTTAGTTGTTATATTTAAGCTATTATTTCATAGTAAAAACATCTAACTACAATTGAATTATTATCTAGTGAGTATATACAACGAAAACTAAACTTAAATCTATATTAAAACTAAAGTACTACGATTCTAGAGTCTAATATTACGACACCCGGCGAGCTAACCCGAATCTTAGCCTAGAGTAGTCCGAATTTCTTCTAACTGTACCCAAGTAACAATTTCAGTTCTATACCAACCGTATAGCACTCCTCCCGGCTTTGTTGATGAAACTACATTCAAACCTGTTTTGTCCACCAACACCTCCTCTATGCATCTTTAAAGCCGAAATGTGTACAAAGTGGCCCACTCTATAGACGGTTGTGAAAACAAATTCATAAAACTTTTCTAAGACCATAAAGATTTTGAAAATGCTCTAGTGAAAGATGTTATGACCACTTGAGAACCATCATAAAACCTATTGGCCGCCATCAAAACCAGCATAGAGCCGAATGGCCACAGCTGTCAAACTTCACGGTGATATCGTGGTTGCTTTTTGTTGTTTTGCTTTGTTCGGTTCTCCTCTCTTCTGATTCATTCAACAGTAAATAATGGCTGAGATAAAAGTTCTAGTGTTGCGGGAAATTATCTATGATAGCAAAATATATAAAAAAAAATTGAGTTTTTTTATAGCGTATCATGCTCCAAATCATATGCGTATTTAATTTTATGGTGAATATTGGCACGATAAGAGCTGACAATTAATGCGCCTCGGAAATGATGCGAGTTTACACCAACAAAAACAAAATTGAAAGAAATATATTCGGTAAATTAATCATGAAACTCCTGAAAATTTATGGAATTCAGTAAAGTTATCTGAAGAAATACCGAAGTTTGTCTCAGATCTACAGTTCAATTGTATTACATTTAAAATTTGGTGTATTTATTTTTCCACATTTCAATTATTTCATATATTTCCATATGGCGATTCCAAGAAATCACAGTTTTGCCAAAAAGCCAATTTATCTTAGCAATGGCTACTATAAAACTATCTGGTCGCTTGGTAGCTTTCCTCAATGCCAATTAGTCGTTTATTGCATTTATTGGAGGCAAAACGGTTTTAAAATGCTTTTTCAACTGACCATAATAAGATATTACGAATGAGTATTACAACGGCATTTTAAAACAGCATTTTATGAGTTTATAAAGCCAAAATAAAATCTTTGATAGGACTAATAGGAATTTTAGAAGTCAAGGTTTTAATATCGTTGTAAAGAAGCTGTGTAGGCTCTTATAAACCTGACTAAAATTTGAAACCTATCGGCATCTCTTGCTGCCATAATAAAACCGAATTGATGTCTAGTGGCTTTTATAAAACTTTAATGAAACTCTTAAACTAGATTCTAACTTAATAATAAAAACCCCAATTATTCCACCGATGGTGAGACTAAACCCTTCTCACACTGCACCAGAATAACGAACTAAATGTGACCAATAATGTACTGGATAGATATTTTCATTCGAAATCCCAGGAAGATCCAGGAACATTCGATATGTCATACATTCAGTTTATAAAATTAACTATTTGTCAATCCTGAACGTATTGTTCATCGAAGTGATTAACATATTGCCAATAATAGTCTTTAACAGCCTGTTTATGTTAGTTATATAAAAGGGGAAATTACATAAATATTAGAAATTTCATATAATCAGTCCAGAGAATGAATTATTAGACAATCCTAAGCGTCAATTTTGATTATCGATATGGATTCAAGATGCTTAATAAGTACATGTTCGTTGAAAATAGTAAATGGAGACTTTGTGTAATTTTCGAATATACTCGTTGCAGTTCAAAACCAGACCACTCGAGCCAATCGATGCTGCTCTAATTCTATACAGTCGCATAGTGTGGCTAGTCCGCTGTATGTGCTATACAACGCAACAGATGCGACACAATAGAATGCAAGCGGCATCGATTGGTGTGATTGGTCTTGTTTGGTTTTGCACTGCAACGAGTATATTTTCATCTCACAATTATGTGCTCTCAGGTATTGATTTGGTCATATCTCCATGAAGGATTATTCAATCATAATGAAATTTTGACCAGTTATTTTGAGATTTCATAGCTTTGATTTAGAACCAACAAAACTAAAATCGGTACACAAATAGCTCAGTATGTAATCGGAGACTAAACTTTGTGATTACTATTATAATAGGCTGTCCAGTACTGTTTCATTCATATCTTCGTAACGAAATGTCCGAATGAAAAAAAATCAATAGCGTTCTATGGGAATGTTGTAGCTTCCATTTGCCGTCAACAGAACTGAAATCGGTTCACAGATGGCTGAGAAACCGATGTGACATTATCTGTAACGCACACACACATACACGCACACATACACACACATACATACATACACACAGACATGTGCTCAGTTCGTCGAGCTGAGTCGAATGGTATATGACACTCGGCCCTCTGGGCCTCGGATAAAAAGTCGAGTTTTCAAGCGATCTTAATACCCTTCTATTGGTGTAAGAAGGGTAAAAGGGCCCAAGTAGCACACTACGATCATAATTAGTTGTAGCAACTTGATTAGGACTTACAAAGGCACATTTATGTGTTCTCAACTTAATTGCAACATTTCTGCTACTAGGGGGGACTAAACGTATGTACTATACAAACCCAAATTGTGAATCATTTTCATGCAAACTTACATATATAGACAAACCCAAACGAAACTATATGAACACATAGAAAACATTACCATTATACCTTATTAATTATGAACTACGTATTACAGGATAAAGGATAACATTTCGCCCTTTGGGTTAATTTCAACGAAATCTTGGGTGAAATGACCTCAGCGTGTATTGTTTATACTGCGTGAGTTTCATGGTGAAATGTGTCGTAGTTTCGACAATGTAGTCGAAAGAACAGTGCGCGAGAACATTTTGCACACGCACCTCGACAACCCACTTCTTTTGCACCGAGCCATCGGAAAGACGTTGAAAATTCTACAATGTCTCGTGTCATAAAACGTTTTGGGGAACGTTTAACAGTCGATCGGAAGAAGGTGAGTAGTAGAAAAAGTGTTCCGTACTGTGTGAAGGATCACAAGCGAGTGGTTGCTGCTTTTAAAGGAAAACCCAACTGATCCGTTCGGAATGTCGGGAAAAAGCTGCACTTGACCAAAAGTTTCGTGCAGAAAGCCAAGAAACGAGCCGGGTTTCGTTCATTCAAAGTTCAGAAACCACAAAAACAGAATAGGACAGGTGTTTCATGGACGATGAAACACACGTAAAAGCAGACTTCAAACAAATTCCTGGCAACTAGTATGTGACTGCGAAAGACAAAATCGATGTTCCATAGTCTCTCAGGAAACAGCAAGTGTCAAGGTTCCCCAAGAAATTCATGATTTGCCAGGGGATTTGTTCGTGTGGTAACCAGAGCAAGCCTTTCGTGACAACTTCAACTGTAAATGGTCAAGTATACATGAATGAATGCCTGAACAAACGACTGCTTCCGTTTCTCAAAACACACAACGTTCCTACAATGTTTTGGCCGGATGTTCCAAGGATGTACTGGAGTGGTACAAGACGAATGGTATCAATTTCGTGCCGAAGGATCTTAATTCCCCAAACTCTTCAGAGTAGCGGCCAACTGAAAAATATTGGGCTATAATGAAGCACGAACTTTGTAAGCATCCTTAAGTATTCACAAAAGAACAGGAAATGTTGAAGTCATGGTTAAAAGCGGAAAAAGAAGCGGAAAATATGAAAATACCTAAACCAAGATTACACATTGAATTTTATTCCCTGAATATTGTATGACAATCGGTTAACAGACTTGTTTTTGAGGACGAGTTTGAAGTGATGCAATTTAGATGTGGACACCCTTTAGTTACGACATCTCTATAAATCCACAGTTAGTGGTTTTAATATTATAATCGCGGAAGAAACCTCCCTCCGTTTTTTGTCATTTGCAATAGTTCTCTAAAGGGCATAAAGAAGAAACACAACCATATGTTCCTATCAGAGATGCGTTGGGATCTGGTCATATATTTTCTATAAACATAAAAACGGATCTATCTCAGAACCACGATGAAGAAATAAAAATGTTGAGCACACAAAATGAAGGTCATTTATTTCACTTCAAAGGAAAAATGGCAAAAATTTTTATATCGATTTGGTTTTGATGAAATCTTGAACTTTTCTTCGAATATCACTCGGCATATATACACAGAAAAAAATAATCAATTTTAAAAGACGAGTGAAATTTTCCCTCGTTTGATTTCAAGCCAAAGGAAGCGTAAACAACGAAATCGTTTGCAATATTTCATACGCCATGCAACAATGTTTGCAATCTTCCTTACAACAGACTAGTTTTAGGTGTTATCTGGCTTAAATTTGCACGACATACCTCATTAATTTCAGCCAAATCTAGCATTTCTTTTATATGCGTTAGATATATGTTTCTTTCAAACTGTGTAGGGCTCTCTGCTGGCTAACCTATGCGGTCATTTTGTTCCATCACCTTTCATCTCTGTTGCATCCCGAGTCACCATTCCACTATTCTTCAACATCTGTTTGACATTTGTCTCGATAACACTTTAGAACTTTTCCACTGAAGTGGCAGCTTTCCAAATCAGGCAAAAACTTTACAGGTCCATTATTAGCTTTAATGTACGTAAAAAAACGTTTTTTAGGCCTTTCTGCTTGGGCTTTGTGCACAAATTACGTAACGCTTGAAGGGGGGGAGGGGTTGGAGCAACCGTTACTTATTGTGACATATGGGGGAGAGGGGTTTTTAAAATCGTTACGTAACAAAATAACCAATTTGAAAAAAAATTAAGTGAATAACCAATTTTCATCAATTAAATTTCCTGTGTGCCAAGTCAGCAAGTAGAAAGCCTGTTGAGATGGCGGATTCATCCATGCCTTGACCTACCCCGCAGTGGGATGTTAAGCAATAGTAACGTCCTTGGTTCGAGTACTACTTTACCCATGCCCGTTCGCTCAATTTTCAATACTTCTATTCTATTTCCAACCTACCGTACACTGACGGGACTTTCAACACTTTTTCTTCATATTTTTAATTCTAGCAAACATTACTGTCATTACACTCTTGGTGACTCATGGTGATGAGCGAACATCTCCTTCTACATCAGGTAGAAAAGGGTTAATTTATACTTGTTGAGAACTATGTTTGAAAATTCTGGGAAAACCCACTTTCAATACGTCAAATGAAAGGTTGCAATCTATATTTTGAAGAAAAATTCGAAACTGAGCCAAAACTTTGTTTTGTATTATTAAGTTTGCCATAACTGGTACACTGCACCAATTATCGCCATAGTTTTAAATTTCGGTTCCTTTCATGGCCAATCGCATGTGTTTCTTATGGGAGTTGCCATAATAGAAACACATTTATGGCCAAGTGGTGCATCTTAAATTTTCTTGATTTCCGACAAAATTCTAATACTTCGATAAATGGAGACCTACACTGAAAATTAATTTTCGCGAATAAGCTTTCACTTGTTTCGTAAACATGGATTATGCACTATAAACAAATGTCTAAATTATATGAAACATTCATCTTGCTTGTCTACTAACAAAACGCTACATTACACCTTTTTTGTACAATGCACAAAATTAATTTCGTGAAGAGCAGAGTAACTCCTCGTGGTTGCCTTTTTTTAAATATATTTTGAGCCGATAAAGTAAAATTGTCAGCCGTCCATGCAACCACCAAGAGCCGTTTCTTTTTATTGGTAACAAATTAGTCGTAGCTATTTGTATTACTTTCGTAGAATGAACGAATGTTCTTTTTGTGTAAACAAATGCTTTGTGATTTTTACAGTTGCGCATGTGGCTTTTGATACGAAGGAAGCTTCGTAGAAAGTAAAATTAGTTTCGTCGCGGAAAACAACGAATAGATTTGTTAGTCCTACCTTCGTTCGTAATATAAACGAAAATTAATTTTCAGTGTGCTATTTAAATGTGATCTACTAAACGAAAGGTATCTTATGACGATTTGCATCACCAATTGACTTAATTTTTTATTAATCGTACATCCACACGCTGAGAAATATATTGTTCTGTATAGATTCAACAAACTTTATTGTTGACTCACGGCTTAATAATAATATTTATTTATTCAAACAAAACCGATTTAGTTTTTGAACCAACAACAATTTTGTTTTGTTTCTCAAAGCACTGCAAAGGAGTTTTCTAATGAAATCAAAAAGTATTTATTGTTGAATAAAAAAATAAGCTTTGTTGAAACAATGCACCTTTGCATTGATTCGACCAAACCGGTTGAATTGAAAAAAATATAGTTTTTTTTATGTTAGAACCATTGAAATAATAAGAAATTTTGTTGAATTTTTTGATGATTGTTGATTCTATCAAATTATTTTGTTGAATCAATAATGATTTCTGTTAGAAATATTAATTGACTAACAATATTGGATTCGATACAAAATTTTATTGTTTCAAATATATGATTGCATTGAACTAAAACAATGTGTGGTTTGATTTAGTGCACAAGGAATTTTGATTCTAATCATTGCGTTCAATCACCCAATATTCCTCTGCATGTAGCCTACATCAAATGAACTTGTTGCTGCGCCTGTTGTTCTATGTTTCTGCCGTCATGAATTAGTCGTACATAGCGCGCCTTTATCATGCACTGCCCGGATCAATAGGAAAACTCTGAATAGTACCTATATAAAAAATATAATTAATAATAATTAGATTATATTAATTGCAATAGGTCTATGTCAAAGGTATTATGCATCGCATAAAATACTGTTGATTTAAGTAATATGAATAACACTTTTTGTGATACTTTAAATAATTTAAAGACATTTGAATAAACTTGTTGCACTAATATTTGTAACAGTCTTAAGAACATCCATTAACCTGAATAAATGCAGTACAATGAGTGCAATGTTTTTCGTAATCTTTATATAAGCTTTAAGATACTTAAATAAAATTAATTGAATGCTGTTTGCAATCTTTACTTGTTTCAAGTATATAAGAATTAAACATAAAAACAACAACAATAACAGTTTTTGTGATGATTTCATCACAATTGAGAAATAGGGGGGGGGGGTCCGTGAGCGTTACGTAATTAAAGGGGGGGGGTCTGGTCTCGCGTTACTTATTGTTACATAGGGGGGGAGGGGGTCCAAAATCCCGATTTTTTGCGTTACGTAATTTGTGCACAAAGCCTTGTACATTTTAAAATCCACACACTGAAACTTAATTTTGGTTTATATTACAAAATCGATGGTAATACTCACATTTCCATTCGTTGTTTTCTGCAATGAAACTGATTTGTTCTTTTTATGAAGATACATTCGTAATTATTGGCACACGCGCAACTGTCACTAGCACGAAGCTTTTGTTGACACAGAAAGAACATTCGTACATTGTACGAAAACAAGCTACGAATATTTGGTCACAAATTATAAAGAAACGTCTCTCTGGTGGTTGCATGAAGGACTGACAGATCTACTTTATCGACTCAAAATGTAATTGATAACAAAAAGCACAATCACTTGGAGTTGTCCAGCGTTTTTTTTTATTGTTTCTGAATCCGTGGTTGATCTCACTAGGCCACGCTGCCTTGTGAGAACATGTGTGATTAATGAGCATGAAGTTATAGCTCTCGACAGCGCTTTAATTTTTATATTGGGTTAGATAAATTATTCCCGCCCATGCCAGCAAAAACACCATCATGCATGAGTACGGTATAAAAGAGAAACCGCGATTGGCTGGTCATCACGAAGTTCATTTCGTGCATTTTACAAAAAGGTGTAATGATAGCATTTCACCAGATTGAAAGCATTATGAATGTTTCTTACAATATTCGAGACATTTGTTCTATGTACAAAATACATGTTTACGAAACGCGTGAAAGCTACTTTACGAAAATAAATTTTCAGTGCAATCTTGTTTGTCACGAAACCCTATTTTTTTTGTCCAAATAACGTCCAAAACGAATTTGAGCTCGGACATCACCTCGACCAGTGGATTTATAGAACTTTTGTCCGGGAAGCTGCCCATAATCCATCTTCACGTACGTTTCGTCCTCCATGAGGATACATCCTCCGTAATTCGTAAAAACCTCATTGTACAACTGCCGGGCACCTCTTTTGGCGACTAGATTCTGATTCAGTGCCCTTTTTGGTTGCTGACTGGCCGGAAAAGATCGAAATCTTTATCCCGGTCGAATGTTTCTGACGGTGCTTTGGCTGGCATTGCAACGACTTCACGATTCTTAAACCTGACATCATCAATTCGGTTCACGGCTTTAAGTATAAATATTTATAAAACAAAATTAATCGTAACGACCTTTTCAGCAGTCAAAACATTCAAGATTCGACCCCTAGGAGCCCTGCAGAAATGTGTAACAGTGTGCCCAGATATTAAATTACTCAAGCCTTACACGCTCAAGTTTCAGTTTTCGTAAAAAGTTCAGTTTTCGTAAAAAGTGGAACAACTCATCAATTGAGTTGTTCCACTTTTTACGAGAATTGAGTAACTTTTCCGTGAGAAAAAAAGGGACAGCAATACAAATGAAAGAGAGGCAGCTTTGAGCGTGTATGCAGTCGATCTATGTGCTAAAGATTGTACTAGAAAAAATGCAACACTGGTAATAAGGGTCAATTATGCGTAGAATGGCAGAGCAAGCTTGCTTGAAACCCCTATAACCTCACCAACCAGCAGGAATCATATAAAAATGGCTACTCTACCTACACAGTACAAAATTGAACTCAGCCAAAAAAACATGTTTGACACGTTTATTGCTTTTACTATTTATTTTTTTACTAGAAACCTCCCATCTTTGAAAATTATCAATAAAAAAAATCCACGTTTTGTCACTGTCCCAAGAGAAGAAAACTCACCATGAGCTAAACTAATCCGATTCCCAAGTTAGCAAAATCGTTCCATAAGCTCCGGTCAGTTCTTCGATCGATCCAAGTAGGTCTATTCGCAATCGCATTACCCCATCTAAACAAACCATCAATCATCGGATAGTGCAGCTCGCTCAACCTACGTGAGATAGTCTATTTGCGTCTATATTTGCGTCCCAGATGGAAAACATTCCCCCTCCCCCTCCCCACCTCCTTCTATTCTTTCTCCCGTTCAGTAAAAGTCTTCCGCATTCGCACAGCCATCATTGTCTCGAGTAGTACTAGTATCAGGTAGCCGCCATCGTTATTGTTTACATGAGTTGCCATATTTCGCCACGCCATCAACGCCTCGATCGCCATTCTATTCCTATTCATAAATAATTCAGATTCACCCATCATCGACTCATCCTCCACTAACAACAACGCGGCATAATGAAGCAGATTACAGCTACATAGTCGAAACATGGACACGTGCACGATAATGCGGGTGGCATAAAGTGAAAAGCGAGTGCGTGAAAGTGAAAACTGTGTCACACCACGGCACTCACGCCCGGCGCCGCCTCTGGAATTGCAGTGAATGTACTGGTCTATCTGTGCTGGCAAACATTTTTGTTACGAAGCATTTCGGAGTGATACGCGGAAAGCGCGAGAATGGATGTGTTTTTTTTTGAACCAACAAAAGAAACAATACGGACCATACAATTCTGCCGAGTAAGTCTGCAGAAGTGGCACAACACCACACATGGAGTATACCAAGCGTGAAAAGTCATCTCCGCAGTGCAAAGTATGAATATAGCTAGTAAAAATTGTTGAGGGAAAAAATGGAAAGTGAAAGAGTAGTCAGTGTTCTGATGCCTACTGTGTCATTGTTTTGGTTGCTTTTGTTTTTGGGATGTTTTGCCAACATCGCACTTGCAAACGAGATGATTCTATTCGGGCCGGCCGCCTAGACATGACGGAAGTGAGTTCAGTGCACCGAAATGAGTTCTTGCGCGTTTCACTGTTTCCGCACTTCCGCATTGTGAATGGCAAAAGATTCTCGGAAATATTTTTCGTTTGATGCACGCAATAGAATTATCTACGAGTAATACACTGCCGTTCTACGCATACTTGTCCCATATTGCTTTTTAAAGATTTTCGTTTTTCTTGATCAAACATTCTATTTTCACGTACATTTACACAAAACACGGAGAAAAATATACCTAAGTTTTTCGAAAACTTCCCTAAAAAAATACATTTTCAACTTACGCTTCAGACTCGCGAGCTTGGTTTGATTTCGGCTGTATCAGACTCCAGCCGACAGAATTCTATCCATTTGGATCTTGTAATATTATCACTGGGAAAACGCAGAAAAACTGGCTTGTTTTTAGAAATGCTTCCACCTGAATCATTTGTTGGCCAAAGTCAAAAGAATGCTCCAACTTTTATGCCCTGTAGTAATGTGACAGGTGATCACAACATACGCATAGTGATCATTGGAAAATCAGGGCATTCAAAAACGTTAAAGTTCCTTTGCCTCCAATATTGCCTGGATGACTGGTGGTTTGTTTCAAAGATGGTTCCATCAGGACTTTGTCCCATAAGTTCACCAATTAACTAACTACTAAGGCTCTCGAGATATAGCAATCACCAACTGGATATGCACACTAGCGCCGTGTAGTGACCGAATTCCGAACTTATGTGGCCACCTCTAGGAAGGGCTTGGCTACTTACACAAATTTGCTGGAGAAAGCAATATCCTTATTAATAACAGGCTCGTGGTACAACATTAAATAATCTTGAACTTCATATCCGTACTAGCGCCACGAAGTGAGTGAATTCCAAATGTATGTGGTCATCATCCGGGTGGACTTGATCACTAGAACGAATTTACTTAAGAAGGTAATATCGTAATTTGTAAAGCTCTAGAGACACAGCATAATCAAACTGAAACATCATAAGCACACTAGCGCCGCGTAGGGAGAAAATTCCAAACATATTTGACTACCATTTAGATGGGCTTGGCCACTAAAACAAGTTTGCTGAAGAAAACATCGTCCTAACTGGTAAGGTTCTCGAGATAAAGGGTGATACGGTCAAAATTTGGTCAAGGGAAAACGCGTGTAAATCGGTGAAATCGTTTATTTAAAAAATCAAATTAAATTTCTTTTTCAAGTTCAATTAGTATAAAATTCAGGAAAAATATTCAGTTAGGCTTCCGCTTTTCCAAATCCGAATTGCCGGGCCTTACGCTTGACCCCAGCCATCAGATTTTGTACAGCCACCTTGTCCACCTTCTTCGCCGCAGAAAGCCAGTTTGCCTTGAACTGCTGCTCGTCCTTAGCAGTTTTTTTGGTCTTCTTTAGGTTCCGCTTGACAATAGCCCAGTATTTCTCAATTGGGCGGAGCTCTGGCGTGTTGGGAGGGTTCTTGTCTTTGGGAACCACCTGCACGTTGTTGGCAGCGTACCACTCCATGGCCTTTTTACCGTAATGGCAAGATGCCAAATCCGGCCAAAACAGTACGGAACAACCGTGTTTCTTCAGGAAAGGCAGCAGACGTTTATTCAAACACTCTTTCACGTAAATTTCTTGGTTGACAGTCCCGGAAGCTATGAAAATGCTGCTTTTCAAGCCACAGGTACAGATGGCTTGCCAAACCAGATATTTCTTTGCGAACTTTGACAGTTTCGTGTGCTTGAAAATATCTGCTACCTTTCCCCTTCCTTTTGCCGTATAAAACTCCTGTCCCGGAAGCTGCTTGTAGTCGGCTTTGACGTAGGTTTCGTCGTCCATTACCACGCAGTCAAACTTCGTCAGCATCGTCGTGTACAGCCTCCGGGATCGCGCGTTGGCCGTCGTATTTTGTTTATCATCGCGATTTGGAGTCACTACCTTCTTGTAAGTCGATAGTCCGGCTCGTTTTTTGGCTCGATGCACGGTTGTAGACGATACACCCAGCTTATTTGCGGCATCTCGGAGAGATAGGTTAGGGTTTCGCTTGAAACTACCGGCAACTCTCTTTGTCGTCTCAGCGGCTTCCGGTTTTCGATTTCCCCCCGATCCAGACTTCCTGGCTGTCGACAAACGTTCCCCAAACACTTTAATTACATTTGTAACGGTTGATTTGGCAGCTTTTAGCGATTTTGCCAACTTTGCGTGCGAGTAGCTCGGATTTTCGCGATGCGCGAGCAAAATTTTGATACGCTGCTCTTCTTGCTTGGACGGCATTTTGACAAGTGAAGAGTGAATTCCAAAATCAAAATAGGAACAACATTCTACACACACACACCTTCAAAATGAGGGGTGTTCAGGTTTTTTAAATGCAAAATTGAAAGAAATACGTCAAGTTGATATTGACCAAATTTTGCCCGTTTCGCCCTTTATGTTAATCACAAACTGGAAGATTCTATGCACACTAGCGCCGTGTTGTACCCGAACTTGTATGACCACCTCTAGGAAGGGCTTGGCCACTGGGACAACTTTACTCAAGACTGATATGTCCTAACTGGTGAGGCTATCGAGATATCCAAGGATGCAACCAATTACGCCTTATCCCAACGCAAAACAGCACACATAATTTGTAACTCGAGAGTAAAGCGCCTATAGTGGTGAGATTCCCAATTAAATCGAAATCCAATGACACTGATTTGTTGGTCCAACCTTGTACAACAATTCTGCTGAAGACTGTAGCTGTTTATCACTTGAGCGAACTGAGATAGAACTCACTTTCCCCAATTAGTGAAAATCCCATCGATCTTTACGGTTTCGATTTTTCCGGTCCCAATTTACCGAAAAAATTGGTACTATATATGCTTGGGGCCGGTTCACAAACCACATAGGCTTATTTTTGAAAATCTCAGACCCCCTCCTCACCCCTCGTAGACGTTTCACTATACAATTTTTCGAAATTTTGTATGGAGCGTAAACTTTAGTCAAATCCCCCTCACCCAAAAATAGTCTACGTGGTTTATGAATAACCCCTTATCAAATCGGACCAAGAAGGTGGCACATTCGGAGGTAGACAAAATCGGGGCATGACAAAATCGGGTCATGTAGCAAAACTGATTAACTGTATTTACCATGCAAATGGAACTGAACCCTTTGGGGCATCTTCAGCGGTGGTCTATTTTTGGAACAACTTTATACTTGATTTGCATCAGCAAAACTTGAATAGAACCATCTAAAGTAGACCAACTTCGTGTTTCCCGCGACCGATTTTGTATTTCTTGTTGTTAAAGCTGCCAACACATGTCATTCTGTTAATCATTCAACATCAGAGATCGGAAGTTTTTTTTTTAAGAGATTGCAGTTTTTTCACAAACCTTTTGCCGAGGTTTGATTTGACCAAATAATTTTTACTGACAGTAATGCGTCATTAGCAGACGACGGTGAATGTTTGCTCATTCTTTTGGCTGAAGGTGAGTGTGTGGTTGCATGTATTTTATATAAATGACATTAGATAATGCTGATTTGTAATTTTGCAGCGAAAAAAACGAGTTCAAACGGATAGGGCCACCTCCTGGAAGACGCCCTAACGTCGATTGCGATTTCCGTTTCGGTCATCGGAAGCTGTTCCAGGATTACTTTGGCAACTTTAATATGGCGAGAAGCACTTTCTGCGTCGTTTCCGCATGCCAAGAAAGATGTTCTTGGAAATTATGTGACAACTACGATGCAGCTGGAAAAGTCGGCCTGAGCCCGTTACAAAAATGCACCGCAACCTTACAGTTGTTGGCGGACGGTTCTTCAGCTAGTTCTCTCCACGAAAATGTGAGGATTGGGGAGTCAACCAGCCTGCTGACCCTAAGGAATTTTTGCCAAGCTATCCGGAAGACTTACAGCACGCAGTATTTGCGCGACTGATGAACGAAAATACTTTTCAAATGCTCGGAAAAAATCGAATAAATTCAGTGAACTTCCCTGAACTCAGAGAACTTATCAGAAGTTTAGGATACTTGGCGTCATTAAAAATTTAGAAAACTTCCCAAAAGTTTTCCGATACTCTCTGATGTTAAGGGAACATCCCAGAAAATCAAGAAACCTCCCAAAAGTTCAGGCAACTTCCCTGATATTCAGGGTATTTCCCCGAAATTCAGGGAATTTTCCATGAATTCAAGAAGCTTGACATGATTTCAGTGAACCTCCCAAAAGTTTATGGGTTCTTTCCAGAAGTTCAGGCAACTATTCAAAAGATCAAGGAGCTTCACAGAAGTTTAGCAAACGTCAAGAATCAATTTCTTGGAGATTCTAAAAAGAACTCGTAAGAATTAACAACATCTCGGAAATGTTATTCATTTCCCCGAAATTCCACCAACTTATTAAAAGTTTTTCAGATCGACCAAGCTCCAAGATGTTTCAACTAAACCTGCTTCTCACAGTTCCGGTTATTTGAAATAGTATCTATTCCATGGATGATCAGCAAAATTTTTAAAAATTCAATCAAGTTTCCAAAAACATTGAGAATTTATCGGAAATTCAATGGACTTCTCTGAAGTTCCACCACTTCTCTTCTCAAAAGAGAGTGAGCAAACATCCAATAAGTTTATTTAGCTTTGAAGCAGCTTAATGAACTTCTGTCAAGTTCATTATATTTCCACCCAATCTTCATAGATATTCCGAAGTTCATAGTAATTGGGAAAATAATTTTTAAAGTGTTCGTTCAGTTTCTAGAAGCTTATTTGAGTCCTGACCAATTCATGTAACTATCGAGAATAATATAATATTTAAGAATAATTCCTGAAAAAACCAAGGATTTTTCGAAATTTTGCTACGAGAGATACAAATTAAATCTATCTTCAAGTTGTCATCGGTTTTCCCTAGGAAGTCAAAATTGCCATAGTAAAATGTATCCTCTCTCCCAAAAGATAAGCCCGAATATCCTGTAAACCTGCCGAAAGTTTCTATATAACAGGGTTCTCTAAAATGTATCTGTATGAGCTATTTGCGAGTGCTAATCATGACCAAATCATCAATAAACCGGTTGTTCTCAATGAACATTTCAATATTTTTCAATTCCGAGCACTCGAAATACTATTTGGAGTCGGAATTTGCCACCGAAATAGTCGTAAAATCCACAACAGTCACAATTCTTGGAGAACTTGGACAATCTCTGCAACAACTAAAAAATAACATACATTCGGCTGCATTCAAACAAGTTTTGTTGGTTTGCTTGAGGGTTCGCCTTAGTTAACATTAGATTACGGTAGAGTATAAACTTGAGTTTTTTTGTGTAGAAACAATGAAGTTTTACTCATTAATCGGTACTATCAAGTAGCATGTAGTGTTTTGCAACGGTATTTTTCTTGTTCCAATTTGCTGCTAGAATAGATCAAAACACATACCAGTTTTAACATGATGCAAAATAGGTCCGGTATTATTCAAAATTTACAACACCGGTGCAGCGATGTTTTTGCATTTGGTCTAAAAAAATAAATCCAAACCACGATTTGGACCGCCGTTGAAGATGCCCTATAATGGCTAAAAGAATTCTAAAGGCTCAAACGCAGTGACAACGGAAGTGGAACGGCGACGTCAGCGGAATAGCCCAATCTGACTAAACCTGCCTGTCGGATAGAAAACTGATTAGATCCAAGTTGATTCCAATTGGACATACCGGCAACTGTAAAGCTTGCCGTTTCCGTTCCGTTTCCGTTCCGTTTCCGTCCACATTACGTTTGAGCCTCAAGTCTTTCATAAATATGGGGCCTTTGTGACGCTTGAGTCACCATTTGGAAAATAACACTTTAAGTTTTGAAGTACATAAATGGAGCTAGAAATGAGAAGAAAAATTAGTATTTTCCATTTAATTTCAACTACCTTTGCTTATCTTGACAGATACGCGTATTTCGTATACAATGTGCAGACTTCTTCAGAGCGTTTCGAGGCGAAATGTTTCCTGGAAATATGAAATATTATTTTCGATATATTTTGATTTGAATGAAACTTTGCATACGCGTTTTTCTTAGGATCCTGAACATTTTTCGCGCTAACATAAATTTTTTTGACTAAAGAGTCAGTTTTAGAAAGGGCGTAAGCATTTTGAATAGCACTTCAATTAATAATTTGTACCTCGAAAACCTCTGGATGTTAAATAAAAACTGTCTAAGAACAAGCTGTGATCCTATGTGTGAAGATTGTGAAAAAAATGTACACCGAGAAAAAAAAACTAAACGGAAATAAACAATCGACAATAACAATAAAATTTAAATAACTCAAAAAACATTTTTTTGATTTTTTTTTTATTTTTTGACTGTAAAACATGAAGCAAATTCAACAAAAATTCAAGGATGGAGAAATGTCATCGAAGAAAGTTTCTAGAACATCAACTTTTGGTGTATTTAAAAAAATTCTAATGTTTGCTGGAATAAACGTATTTTGATTATATAATCTGATTTTTAAGTGTTTTAAAAATTTTAAGCTCCTGATGATGATCTTCGTAAGAGCATCCGTTCTCGAGATATTTGCGTTTTAATTTTGTCATAATCGAATAATATTCGAAAATACTACCTTTTCATAAGTTTTTTTTCAGATTCTCCAACAATAATAGTTGGTTTTGCAAAATGTTTAATAAATTTTACGCTACTCTCTTTTCAACCGCAAGATGATTGAATGAACGGATCAAATAAACTATAGAGGATGCATAGCGCTACTGTTCGTCTTGTTCTCAAATTGTCAATTGTCAAATCGCATACTTTTCACGTTGAAAGACTACTAAAACCAGGAAAAGATATTTTTCCAAGGGAACGTCCATTAGTTATGTCACGCAAAAAGTGACTTTTTAACGAAAGCATAGGAAGCGGTTTGACGCCGGAAGTAAAAAATGAGATATTGGACCATGCCAGGACTAAGGGACTACGTTTCAGTAAGAAAAGAAGGTAAGCGACAGCATGTACAAAAAGGACTTTTGATGTGTTTACTTCGTGAGCCTTAGAATGGCTTTAAAGAGATTAGTGAGACCAATTAACATTGCTTTGGCTTTAAAACTGCAAACGTTTGGCTTCAGTTCGTTTGCAGCTTTAAAGCCAAAGCAATGTTAATTACTTGGCAGCTCAAGTTCTCATAATATTCGTGTCTGTACGCATATTTTGAAAACGATATTTTTGTGAAGCTGGAGAACCACGAATAATTTATGAAAAGACCGTATTTTCTGCTGGAAATATACTGCAACATCGAAACACGTTTATTTGGGCAAATAGTTGAGATTTTAAATATGCTTTGAAAGTTGACCTTAGAGACACTTTTATCACTTCAGATCTCTCCAACCTGAAGTTTTCTCCAAAACTGACGTTTGAGCTTCAAGTTTTTACACACAATGTATAAAATATACAATAAGAAGCCAAATAGGCAAATAATAAACGAAAATTTTAAAAATACTGTTTGAACCATTTTACCCCATATCTTTGGAACTGTTCATCCAATTGTCTTGATATCAAAAAGAAAGTTGTAGGAAACATAACAAACACGTTTTGTTGTTACTGGAGCAACGCAAATATTTTATGAAAAGGTTGTATTTTCGAAAATTATTCGAATATTATAAAATTAAGTGGAAAATATCTCGAGAACGGATGCTCTAACGAAGATCATCAGCAGGAGCTGTTTTTTTTAAATATTTCAATAGTCAGATTATAGCATCAGACAACGTTAATTCCCGCAAATATTAAAATTTTGAGAAATACACCAAAAATTGATGTTCTAGAAAATTTTTGTTGCTGACATTTCTTCATCCCGGATTTTTCGTTAAAATTTGCGTAGTAACTTCAAGTTTTACAGCCAAAAAATTGTTTTTTTTTGCCTTTTAAATTTTTTTCAGTGTATTTTCTTTCTACAACCTTCGCACATAGGGGCACAATTTGTTCTTAGACAGTTTTTATGTACAAGCAAAGGTTTTCAAGCTACAAATTATTGATTGAAGTGCAATTCAAAATTCTTACGCCCTTTTTAAAACTGCCTCGTGATGCATCAGTGGAAAAAACTTACTTTCGTGAGTAAAACGTTTGTACAAATTTTCAATTAAATTGGAGCCACTCGTAGTTGGTCGGTAGGTCGTTTCGGCTGGAAACGCTCTTCAGTCGAGTTATTAGTACACAGAAAAATATCTTGTGGTAAAAACTACCATTTTACCCGACTTAAAACTACCATGAAATTTCAGTCCAATTTACTACCTTCAACATTTGTGGTATATTTGACAGACCTCATATTGACATCAACCATGGTTGATCTAATCGCAGGCATGGTAAAATCAAACGCATTTATTGTCAGCTGAAAATTGTTGGTTATTGCGCTTAATTTGACCCTCAAAATGAAAGTTTCTACTGCGGCTTTTTTTTTGCGTGTACACAACACTGAAGAAGTCTGCATATTGACGAAATACGCGTATCTGTCAAGATAAGCATTAAAGGCAGTTGGAAGTAAATGAAAAATAATATTTTTTCTTCGCATTTCTAGTTACCGGTATTCCACTAAACAGCTCACATTTTCTAGGGTTCCTAAGTGGAACGCATAAATGATCCCAAAACGTGTTCAAGTTCATAATCAAATCAGAATAACTAGAAATTAGAAGAAAAATTAGTATTTTCCACTTAATTCCAACTACCTTTGCTTATCTTGACAGATACGCGTATTTCGTCTACAATGTGCAGACTTCTTCAGTGCCTCGTACTAATAACTCGAGACACTGAAGAAGTCTGCACATTGTAGACGAAATACGCGTATCTGTCAAGATAAGCAAAGGTAGTTGGAATTAAGTGGAAAATACTATTTTTTCTTCTAATTTCTAATTACAGGTATTCCACTAAACAGCTCAAACCCTCTAGGATTCAAATCAGAATGTTATTTCAAAGTATAAAATGTTCAGTTGCACCATCTCACTTCATTATTGTCAAATTGGCTATACAGAAAAAAATAATTAATTTTAACAAGCACGTAAAATTTCCTCTCGTTTAATTCCAAGCCAAAGGAGGCGTAAACACCGCAATTTGTTGTAGTCTTTGATGTGCCAAACAATAATTTTGGCAATCTTTCATACAACAGGCTTGATTCAGGCGTTATCTGAATCAAAGATAAAAAAGAAACACTTCATTTTTTGCGTTATCTAATGCACATAAAGGGAATGCTAGAATTGGCAGAAAATAATGGGATATTTCATGTAAATTTAGGCCAGATAACGCCTGAATCTAGCCTGTTGTATGAAAGATTGCCAACATTGTTGTACGGCGCACGAAAGATTGCAAACAATTTCGTTGCTAACGCCTCATTTGGCTTGGAATTAAACGAGGGGAAAATTTACGTGCTTGTTAAAATTAATTATTTTTTTCTGTGTAGAAAACACAATATATAATCATGAACTTCATGAAATTTATGAAATTTATGAATTAAAATCAAGAGATTCAATCACTCGTGCTTTTATTATTTAAATTTTACTGAACGTAAGAAATCATTCAAACTAATATAAACCAATATTTTGGATCTTGGGATGAACATTAAAACATATATTTGCTCAATTATCATTTGGAAAACTGGAACTGTTGAATAAATCTTATAATCGGAATGCCAACATTGGAGACATTTCCTCTTGAATGTACCATTTCGAAAATATTACCTACAAATAGATAACAGAACTTGTTCTACCCTTCAGTTACACTGGATAACTTCAAAAAACCTAACCCAACTTCCCGCTCCAATAAACGAGTGTTGCAAATGTCTAATGACTTCCTTCTACGGTGTCAACTTCTTCTACTCCTCCTCCTCCTACCCCGAAGAAAGCGAAGCAACATCCGACTGCATCAAAACAACAACAATAACAACAACAATCTTAAACCCTCCGATGAATGAAGTCAGCTGCCACAGTGCGACACAGCCACGTACCTACTTCTTCGGAAATCTCCCCGCACCGGGGATCAACCGACGGCAAAGCGAAGGCAGGGCCAGGGAGAAATGAGAGCCACGCGGGTGCGCAGATATGTTTGAGAAAAAACGGGATTATATGTAATGAGCTGGTTGTTGTCGTCCGTCCGTGGGTTTGCGACGGCCGTAACAGGCCCGCAGTACACATGTTTGACGCACGCGTGGGGTTCATGATGTGGTCGCGTCCACGATCGACCACGACGACATCGACGGCCAGATATGGGTTCAAAAGTGGGAAACCTGTTTATGTGCTCTTGCAAGAGTTCTGCTGTCGTTCGTTTATGCACTGCACAGCGGCGGCTCAAGACTCAATACGGGGAACCGGTTCCAGTTGATCCCGAGAGTGCTGAGAGTGTGCAACTTTCATTAACAAACGTCCATGGCTTTTGTGCCCTCTCCGGCTGAGGGGTAGGGGGGGTCGGATGGTGGAGTGCGTGAGCTGATGTCTCTTGTGTGTCCAAAACAAATCGCGACTGCTGCTGGCGGCGGCGAGGCATCAATCGGGTCGCTCAAGGGGAACCCGAACCCGCTAGGATGATAGGATTCGTTGTCTGAATATTGGTTTTTCAACCAGATTCAGCAATCTCGTTGCCCGGGCCAAAGAGTGACGCGTACACGAAAACAAGAGGCAGGCGAGGGCAAAAATCGTGAGATTCGAAAAATTAAGTGTTAGCCCCATTCATTAGATCGACGGGGAACTTTCTACAGCGGCGAGCAGGCTATAGTGAGCAAGCGACTTCATCAGCCGCGAGAAATGTCAAGCTCGTCGCTCCAGGAACCGCCCACATGGGGTGGCCTAAATTTGGCTGCTCAACGTAGAGCAAAATTGCGCCTGCTTGGTGGTGAAACTCCCACGAAACGTTCCGAACGCGCCGTTACCGGTTTTATGAGGAGCACGAATACTGAAGCTGCCCGAACAGATTATCTTAAGCTATGGAGATGTCGTAAAACAGGCGGAGGATGAATTGGAGCAGTTCTGGTAATATGTATATGGAAAACAATAAATGAGGAATAGAAGTTTAGTCTAACCGTCAATTGAGGATAAATTAAAACAGCATTATTTAGCTGGAACTTTTCACTAGTATCACAAAAATTAACATCAATTGGTTTAGAATAGAGGATAATTCGAAAAAACAATTCAGTTGCGTTTGTTTTCGACTTACCGGAAAACGATAACAGTAGTAACAACAGAATATTTGCAAAACATGAAAATTGTATCTTGAAGGTATTAAAATAACAACACAACAGCTTTTGAGGTACCTCGAGTAACCTTCGTTGCTCAGCAAGCGGGTACTGTCATTTGCTTTCTCTCTGTTTTTGCACAGCAGCTGTCAAACCAACTGTCGCTAGTACATGAGCTCTACAGTGTTCACAATTGGATACAAGCAATTTTCAATGTGTTTAATTATTTCTATTTAACTCTGTTTTTGAAAACAACCTACATTTACTCAAACTACATATCTGATATAGTCCCTCAATTTGATACTAATCGTTTAAGATTTTGCCTTTTCGAGGATAAGTTTATGTTTATGTCTCCAATTAAGTCAAACTTCGAATAAACCCATCAGTTTTGGCTTGACCTGCTATTTGCTAATGCAGTATCTTTCCGCCAAACTGCCATTCTATGAACTGGTGCTTTGGAACAAGGGCAGGAGAAGAGACAAATGAGCTCTCAAGCATCAAGCTTTTTAGAATCGATGTTTAGCAAATTACCAATCTATACCTATCGCTGTCATGCCGCATCGTTTCATTTCAGCAAAGCCTTTCATTATTATATTAAACATTCAGTGAACCCCCATAGTCGTGAAACAGGGATCACCGTTGTGCCATCTTCTATTGCCATTAGCAGAACGTCTACAATCTTTTCAAACAAGTTGAAAGTCAAACTTTTCGAAACCCTGGCAACCGTTAAGAATCGATGGAGATTTATTCGATTTTAAGCTTTATTCAGTTACTCACGAGTTACTCGGTGCATCAAAGCAACTTAGAGTAGAGCTGTCTCACCCCTAGGATATATGCAGAAAAATATCTACCCAGGTAAAAAGAAACATTGAAATCTCTGCGTCATCTAATAGACATAAAGAAATGCTTGATTTGGAAGCCAATAATGGAATATTTCATGTAAAGTCAAGCCAGATAACGCTTGAATCTAGCCTGTTGTATGAAAGATTGCAAACATTGTTCTAGGGCACATGAAAGATTGCAAACAATTCCGTTGTTTACGCCTCCTTTGGGTTGGTATTAAACGAAAGGAAACACTCTTGTTAAAACTCATTTTTTTTCCTGTGTAAGAAATTAATAGAAATTCAGACAATATAGAGTAAATTCATAGTAATTAATGAAATACCCGGTAAACTTAAATAAATATGGAAATAAACAGATCAGAAAACAATTAAATTTTTGCTTAGAGAAATTCAGAAAAAATAAGTAAAATAAAGAAAATTTCAGAGAAGTAATGACAAATTTCAAGAAATTCAGATTGAAGAGAAATTCAAAGAAATTTAGAGAAAATCATAAAAACAGAGAAATTTAGACATATTCACGGAAATTCTGAACTTTTAAGAAATGGTCACAAAAGTTCCGTAAAATTCAAGAAATTCCGAATTTTAAAAAAATCAGGAAAAATCAAAGACATTCAGAGACAATCAGATAAATAAGGGGAATGTCATAGAAACAAATCTGTGAAATTGAGTTCAGATTATTTCACAGAATTTCAGCAGTGTAAAGAAAATTTCAGAGTTAATTAAAAGTCAGTTCAGGAAATTTAGGAAATTCAGAGAACTTCAGAGAAATGTATATATTTATAGGGAAAAAAATGGGTTCAAATACAGAAAATTTAAGAAAAACTCAGATGAATACGAGAAACTTCAAGAAAATTTAATGAATCCAAGAGAATTTCAGAGAAATTCAGATATATTTGGAAATTTCCAGAGAAATTCAGATATATTTAGAAATTTCCAGAGCAATTTAAGAAAATTCATTGAATTGCAAACACATTCAGAGAAGTTCGTTAGAAATTCAGAAAAATGCACTGAAATTTTTAGAGAAACTACGAGCAATTTAAGAAAATTTCAAAGAAGAAAACTAAAATTTCGAGAAATTCACAGCGTTCAAAATATATTTAGAATAAATCAGAGAAATTCTGAAGTGTTCAAAGAATTTCACAGAAATATAAAAGTATTCTGATGTATTCATATTTATTTCGTTCATATATATTTCGAAAAAATCAATAAAATTCATTAAAAACAAAATCGAGGAAATTCATAGATATTTAGAAAAATCTGAGAAATGCACACTTTTGTTAGAGAAATTCAGAAAAAAATATGGATAATTTAAAAAGAATCGGAGATATCAAAGAAAAATCAAGAAATTCAGAGAGTTCCAGAGATATTGAAAGAAATTGAAAGAATATCACAATTTTTGAGAAGAATTCGAAGATTTTCAGATAAATTCTGAAGTATTCAGAAAATTTTAGAGAAATTCAGGATTATTCGGAAAGGTTCCGAACATTTTAGAGAACTTCGTGAAAAATGACAGAAATTCCGAAAAATTAAGAAATATTCAGAGATTTTCGGATAAATTGAAAGACATTCAAAGAAATTCAACAAATTTCACAAAATTAGATAAGCTTAATGGCTAATTCAAAGAAATGCTGAGAATTTATAGAGATTAAAGAGTTGTTTTTTTTACAATTTATTCATGGCTTAAACGGAGACACTTTACCCAGATAAATTAAGGCGATGATTTGAGGTGGTTCATCTCCAAGTTCAATTCAACGAATATAATAGTTTTCATTAATTGGAAACAGGGACGATATTTCAGAGAATTATATTATGCTTCAGAGAATTTCATGGGTTACACTGAATGTGAGGTGTTCAAACTTTTTTGGCAACTCAAGCAGGCCTAGAGAATTTAGGGATTTCATGAATATGGGAATTTTAGGAATTGTAGGAATAACAAGAACTTTAGAAATTCGAGCAATCGCCTAAGATTTTTTTATTTGTTTTTCCAATTCGTATTATACTAAGAAATTTACGGGGAATTTTATGAAATTCGGTTGGTAATCAAATGAATCTCAGGAACTTCAAATAATGTTGACGGATTTCAGAAAGCTTCAGGAGATTTTTGTAAATTTTAGGGAATTTTTAATAAATATCAGAAAGTTGAACGACTACCACAGAATTCCAGTAAATTTTTTGTTTTTTTATTTTGCTTCATGGAATTCCCGTGAATTCCAGACAATTTTAGAGATTTTCGGTGATATTCTTTGAATGGTATCAGGAAATTTGAAAGATGCTAAAAATATGCAATCACAGGGAATTTATAAGAATAAAAGTAAATCAAATTCGTTTTACCAAATTCTTAGAAGATTTCTAAAAAACGATAAAAAATCATGACATCTCAGTGAAATCCACGGAATACCATCGAATAATAAAGTATCAGAAAATGTCTGTGCGTTGCAGATAATATGAGAGTACCTCAGACGAGATCATGGGAATTATAAAGTTTCGAAATTTTGAAAGAATTTTAGGCTATTAAGAAAATTAAATTCAAGGCAATTTCAGGATTATTCCAGGGATTCAAGAATGTTTTACTGAATTTCTGAGAATTTAATTATAATTTAATGAAGTGTCCGACAATTTGAGGGATCTTCAGGAATTTCCTTAAAATTTCAGGTTGTTTCAGGGAATCAAGGAAAATACTATGTTATACCAAGAAACAAAAGGAATCCACAGAGAATTTACTAAATTTCAGCGGTACTATCACAAACCATACAGAATATCAGAGGATAGGATTCTTGAATGTACCAAAATCATATAAATTAAAAATAATTTAAGGATCATTCAAGGGATTGTTGAATATTTAATTGGATTTTAGGTTATATACGGAACTTAATTCTCGAAAATTTCATGAAATATTTTTAAAATTTGAAATTTTTTTTCTTAAGCGTTAGAGAATTCCAGTAAATATCAGGCAATTTTAGGAAGTTTCAAAAAATCATGCAAGAGGTAGGCATTTGAGCAAGCTTAGAAAATTTCGGAATTTGAAGAATGCCGTTCTAGGTTTTGATATCGCATTATAGGTTTTAACAACATCGATGTTATTTGATAATATTTTGGAATTTAATAAAAAAATCAGGGAATCTTTAAGAACCTTCAACAGATTTATAGAGAGTATTTTTTTTTTTAATTCATGAAATTCTAGTGAATTTTTGGGAAACTTTTTAGATTTTATAAGAAGAAGAGATTCAAGGAATATTATTGAGGTTTCAGAGAAAACGAGGAAATTGAAGAATCCTCGGCAATTATATGTAATTAAAGCGTAAATATTCAGAGAATTTAAGAGAAACTCATAAAATAAGGTCTGTATCAACAATAGTCCGGACACCGTCAAAGCACTTTTACTTTTAAAATATTGCACGTAGGAGTGAAAAAAAATCGCTGAGGTACAGCAGAGAGTCCTCCCAAGTAGCACACTACGATCATTATTAGTTGTAATAACGTGATTATGATTTTGCAAGTCATATTAATGTTATCAACTGAATGGCAACAAGTGTGCTACTAGGGTTTGATGAAAAAGACTTCGATTGATTCGGGTCTGCAAAAACGTTTACTACCATTCATCCAAAAGCACACGAGTTCTGTGTTGTTCTAGTCTGATTTGCGTCCTTCCATTATGGTAAAGCGGCTCAGGAGTGGTATGCAGGCTACAACGTCAGAATTGTACCAAAGGACTGCAATCCTCCGAACACTCCAGAACTTCGTCCAATTGAAAGATATCGGGCCATTGGGAAGCGAAACCAGGGAAAATCGAAAGGGGAGGCAAATTATGAGCAAGGTTTTGCTAAAAAAGGGGAAAATGCTTCCAGAAAGGTGACAGAAGACACTGCGAAGAACTTAATGGATGGTATCAAACGTGAAATTAGAGCATACGAATACAACAAGTCAGAATAATATTATTTTGATGTAAATGAGTTACAAATTAACCCTCTGCCACGATGATTTTTTTTCGGATTTAGAAATTAATAGAAATAATGTTAAACTGCGAGTTTAACTAGTCTTTGGCTAGATTTTGCTGTGTGCACCATATATAAAAATGAATTTCTTGCTGTCTGTTTGATATGAGGGTCAAACTGCTCGGAAACTGCTGAACCGATTGTCGTGAAAATTTGTATGCAGGAGTTTTGAAGCCGGCGGAAGGTTCTTATGATGGTTCGAGACCCCTCTGGAAGGGAGGGAGGGCTCCCATATAAATGAAACAAAAATGTCTGCATAACTCGAGAACAAATCAAGCAAATTTGGCGTGTAGAGGTTTTAGAAGGCAAACAATGTTTGTATGGTCGTTTGAGAGCCCTCCCCTATCTAAACGAATGAAACACAAATTTCTCAAGAACTATCTAAACGAATGGAATCAAAATTGGCATGTAGGATTTTTTAAAGACGAGTAATGTTTCTATTATCGTTTGAAACCCCTTCTACTTCTGGAAGAGGGGGCTCCCATACATATTAAACAAACTTACTGCATAACTGGAGAGCTAATTCAGCAAATGGAACCAAATTGGACATGTGAAGATTTTTGAAGGCAAGAAATGTTTGTATGAAGGTTTGAGACCCCATTATTCTTTGAAGCGAGGGCACCTATTCAAATGATACACACAATTCTGCATAACTCGAGAACTAATTAGGCAAAGGTTTTTGAAGGCGAGAAATGTCTCTATGGTGGTTTGAGACTCCTTCCCATTGCAACAGGAGGGGGTTCCATAAAAATGAAACACAAATTTTTGCATAACTTAAGAACTGTTAAGACTGCCAGCTGAAACATGGAGAGGCTGGTTGACGTATCCTGGGCAATGTTGTCATTTTGACAATAGAGAAGTTAGGGGGTACAACCTTCAAATCATATCATGTAATTTTCCATTCTTATATCAATTATTAATTTTAGTACGCTTTGGAATCATCTTTGCGTTCTAAAACCATTTATCTCCAGAGTTTAGAGCAGCAGGATATGGAAGAAAGGCTCAATTTGTTTTTTTAGCATACCATCCACTTTAAAATTGCACCCCTGCCCTTCGGTTCAGAAAGGGGTATGGGCGCGTTCTGTCGAGTCGGTCGCGGCAGATTTCATGTGTGAATCGGCTGCCCCATCAACGTTCAAAAGTGCCTGAACCAAATGGACAGCTTGTAATGATCACTTGAAGATGCGATGGGGGATCATTGCCCTGTTATTCACAAATGAAGCACGTTGTAAAACGTTTCTTGTATTCTATAAGCAAACATGATGGAATTGAGTAAACGAGCGAAAACTCAACGGGAATGATCTCTCATATGCATCCGTCGAACCATTCTGAACGGCCGTTGTGAGAATATCACCATGAAAATCTCACATGCGCATAGCGTGTTACCAATCACTAATCCCTTTTCCTTTATATTCTCTTCGCTATCCTATGACCACGAGCAATATCATATCGTCATCCTAAAGTCAACTCTTCAAATGCAGTAACATCGAGACAACACAGAGCAATAAAGAACGGTATAAACCCTAACCAATTTTACTTTCAGACAAATTTTCTAACACAAGGTAAGCAATCAAATGACCATTACAAAAAATACTGAATATCATCATATTGACATTATACATATAACGGGTAAAGGGAGGGACCATCAGGGCACACAAGTGAAACGATTTGGATAGGGAGCATGGGACTGCCTCCTTCCTATTGTTAACATTTCGAGGGGAACGAAAGCGGGCTCTTCGACCCCATCTATTGGGTTTATTCTGTCAATCGAGAGCTCAATTCTAGTGCTGTCTGTGTGAACATGCTTTTGGAAGGCAATTCTTTTCCCTATATTCCCGGGTTTCGCGTAAGTGTCTCTGCTTGCCCAAACGTTTTTGGCCGTTCATACAGGAGCTTGAAGATCACAAACAACAGTAGAATCCTGATCAAATCGTTTTTCAGATTATTCCACTGCTATGGAAAGTTACCTTGCTACAATAGATGGTAGTATCTCATCATCATCATCATCATCATCAACATCCACTTTAAAATTGCACTTCTGAACTTCAACTACTATATTCATGAAAGACTGACATGCGCTTATAAGCAGTATAGGATTATGTTGTAATGTTTAGTTTAGTGGAATTATGACTAGATCAGCCATTAACTTCAATTGCAATCTTTGAAATGTAACTAGAACAGTATGAAGACATGTTATTACAACATGTCTTATAAAATAATAGCTTTCATTGAAATGATATCATTGATAAATAGAATGATCTATTCTGTTTTCCAGGACTAGTTGAATATTAATACATATCTAATATTATTCTTTTCAGTAACAATCCAGTGGATGTCAGATATAATTTTGAACCCCTTCTTAGTCAAGAAAAAGCTCATTCCGGAAAACAACCAGTTATATATAATTTTCATTCATTTAGTTGCAAGCGTAGCAGCGCTCGCACTGCGTTCAGCTACTAATACATACACAGATAAAAATAAACCTTCAATTTTCTGCGTTATCTAATGCACATAAAGGGAATGCTAGATTTGGCAGGAAATAATGAGATATTGCATGACAATTTTTAGCCAGATAACGCCTGAATCTAGCATGTTGTATGAAAAATTGCAAACATTGTTGTATGCTGCGCATGAAATATTGCACTACAATTTCGTTGTTTACGACTCCTTAGGCTTAGAATTAAATGAGGGAAATTTCACGCCTCCTTTTAAAATTGATTATTTTTTCTGTGTATATAAACATTCATGACAGGACTCCACATAACCCTCTTAATGGAAAAGCTTTGTGCATGAAGTAAGTATAGTGTTGAAGCGTCGAGAATAATTGTAATAATGAATAAATAACTTTTAAACACATGTGTATAGCAAAAGTTGAAGATTTTTTACTTTGGATTTACCAGACTGACCCCAGACGCGAATGTATGCACCCAAAATAAAACTAAGCAGTGCATTTGAAGGAACAGATGGCCTTAGACGGTACATTAAGCCCACAAAGATATGAAATTTTCATTGCTCAATATGGTTTTTTCCAGGAGAGGATGGGACCTAACAATAATCCTAGGTATTTAAAGTTAAACACTTTTTAGACGGATTTATGTGGAAGGGAACTTTTTTCCTTGGGGAATCAAACAAAATTTACTTATTCTCAGAAAAAAAGAACGTCATACACGATTAACGTTGTTCAAAGGATTGAAATTATTTCTCGATATTTTACCAAAAAGTCTTCATAGCTGTTAGATTCTTTAAAATCATTTTGCTTCAGCTCAAAACGAGCCACCTGAGCCAGATTTCATTTTAAACTTTCCATAAATCGACATGACAAGAACCTTCTAGCACAGTGGTGCTCAGGTAGATGCTTGCAGCGGGCCAACATGAAATTTTGCGCCAATGCCACGGGCCGCAATGAGTTATTTTTAATAGCTTAAAATAATTAATAAAAAACAGCTTATTTTGAGGACACGTTACTTGTAGATGTACCTGAAATGTAAAGCAATGCTCTTTCTTCCAAAATAAAAAAAATACAAACAACAAAATGTAGATTTATATCACATTCAATTTATTTGAAAATCAATAAAAAAACTTTTCGCATTTTAATACATAATTCACTTACACTTTTCTTGAGCAAGCTTATCGAGATCAGCCTTCATGCTAGAGGTCGAAATACGCAATGAATTGTCCAAATGTTCATCACTTATCTTATTTCTTGCTTTTGACTTTACTTGCTTCATCACGGAAAACAGTTGTTCACAAATGTATGTGGATCCAAACAAAGAAGCTACGAAAAGAGCATGATTTCGCAGCTCTGGGAAGCGCTCTTCCGGAACAAATTTGGCATAGAACTCCAACAAATCATGTCGATCAAATTTTTCTCGCAGTTCCGTGTCGCACTGTAACTCAATTAGTTCCATTTGGATATTATCTGGGGCTTGTTCAGCATCAACACTGAATGGAGCAGAAAAAAGTTTTAGAATTTTGTCATGCGCTTTGAAATTTCAAATGTACGAGAAAAATCATTTTTCATTGTTTGGAGTGCGTCAACGTATTTTTTAGTCAACGTCACATTGCATTTTCCGAGAGTAGGGAAATGGGCAAAATTGAGAATTTTCATCTGTTTCTCCCACAACACGAGTTTGTTTTCAAATGTACTGATTTGATTAAACATGCTGTGCACCAATTTGCCTTTACCCTGGAGACTTAAATTCAAATCGTTCAGGTGCGTTGTAATGTCTGTCAGGAAAGCCAGATCTGTCACCCACTCCGCATAATCGAAAAACTTCACTGATTTACCTTTGCTCTCCATGAATTCGACGATTTGTTTCCGAAGATCAAATACGCGTCGCAGCACCTTTCCCCTGCTCAGCCAACGTACCTCAGTATAATATGGTACGTCACCATATTCTGCATCCGTGTCTACTAGAAGAGCCTGAAATTCTCGATGGTTCAATGCGTGCGATCGGATGAAATTAACTATTTTGATGACATCTTTCATGACATCTTAGAATCGCACGCTTTTGGCGCAGAGGTTCTCCTGGTGCACGATGCAATGGTACTGGGAGAATTGCTCTGACACTTCTGGTAATTTTCGAAGATGGGCAATTGCACCTTCATGTTTTCCTATGAATAAACATTTTTTTTCAGTAATAAAATGATTAAGCACAGAGAACAGACAAACAAGCTCAAACATAATCCATAAATAAATAAATAAATTTAAACATACATAAATGTATGAAGAAAATACCTAAAATTTAACACCATCCTTGGTACTAAATTTTCCAAGGCCGTAAATCTGATAAAGCTGAATATTTTGCATCATTTGTATGCAACCCTTCAAGTAAGAAGTAAATAAACTTACGGCCTGATGCCAGCGCCAAATACATCAAATGTCCATAATAAATGTGATGATGCCAGTACTGTCAAAAGGCGACGTTCAAAATAGCACAACATTTTAGGCAAGAATTTTAAGGAGCTTGCACGTCTTTACACTGCGGTATAAGCTTGAATAATTTAAATAAGATGGAAAACAAAATACATACCACACATAGCGGGAGCTCCATCGGTAACAACTCCGAACATTTTCTTCAGCGGTAGATCAAACTTTTCTAGAACAGCGCACAGAGCATTAAAGATATCAATGCTCTTCGTCGTTCCTTTCATGGGGAAAAGGCTGGCCAATTCCTCAGTCACCTCAAATTTCTTAGATATGCAGCGGATAAAAACTGCCAATTGAACTGTGTCAGATATATCCGTAATCTCATCCAGCGCCACTGAATAAAATTCAAAGCTGGCAACTTTTTCCTTCAAACTCAACACAAGATTTTCAGCAATGTCTTCAACCCGCCTGGTGGTGGTCGCCCGCGACAAACTCACTTACGCAAAGATGCGACTTTTTCGGGACAAATCATTTGAACCACAGCTTCCCATACATTCCTTAACAAACTCGCCATCAGAGAATGGCTTCGAATGGGAAGCGAGTTTTTCTGCGATAATGAAACTTGCCTTTGTGCACAACTCGTTTTCTTGCTTTCTTCTCACAAAAAGTTTTGCTGGCTACTCAAATTTCTCCTGAACTCAGCACATTTTTCAGCCCGCGCCACACCGACATATTTATCCATTTTTGACGCATGTTTCGACTCGTAGTGACGCTTCACATTAAATTCCTTCATAACTGCAACAGCTTCGTTGCAAATCATACACACCGGTTTTTGATTAATGCACGTAAAGAAAAACATTTCAGACCACTTCTCCTGGAAAACACGTCCTTCATCAGCCACTTTCCGTTTTTTGCTAGTGCTGGCTTCCATTTTCACTGAATAATTGCTCGAAACTTCTCAGAACTACGCACGCGACTACAGAACGGAACCAATTGACAACAGACACTGAATGGTGAAAGTGAATGAGCCTGTCGTTGCGGGAGCGAAAATATGACTGCATTCTCTCTTTCTTTCTATCCCGCCTTTTTTGTCATTCATCATCTGTGTAACAAGCACGGTAAAAATTGTTCACATAAAACTATGAGAATCACAATTATTGCACAGTAAGAAATGCAACTCAAATCGAACAGCAAATAGCTACACATTCAATAAAGTTCTCATATTTCTCAAATACTATCGCGGGCCGCATTTGCCGCCTCGGCGGGCCGCATGCGGCCCGCGGGACGCAGGATGAGCACCACTGTTCTAGCAGATTTCCAAATAATCACTTTAACATCTTCAAGGCATTTTTGTTATAGTTTTACCGATTGCTATGTGTAATAGTTGAGCCAAGGGCAGTGTTAAGATTTGATACACACTTTTTCACTCAAAGTTTTCGTACCTTGCCCTAGTACACTATTGTACATATTTGTTATAGTGGTGATTGAAACATTTCAATTATCACTAAAATTCAGTACCGCATTCAGGTGTATGCGGACTTAGTGTCTTTTGCTAATGATTCTTTTAATGAACACAAATGTGCACTCCCCACATAATGCAATCTCTAATATAATTTATTACAACTCAAACATTCATGTTCAAAAAACATTTCCTTCACTTACCAAGATTTCATTCCGAATGAACGCCACCGCAATTGTCACCACAACCAAAACCCCGATCAAATTAACGTTCTCACAATCGACCCATTCCAAGGAATACCCATTTCACCGAACACGATATCATATTTTAGTTAATTGATCGCCACCAATTGACTGTGAGCAGTGCCTCGCCCGTTGATTGGTCGGTTGCTAGTCTAACCTGCTAATATACAGTTTTGCTCGCCATCACTCAACCGTTGCAACCAGCCGAACAAATGCCCGATGACATAAAACACTTTGCAATGCACATCACATGCGATGCGAAACCAAAATTAATTCGAATTCGAACTGCCGACCGGTTGTATGCACTTTCGGCCACCGTCGTTCAGCGACACTTTGGAACTTTTCCGTAGAAACCACCTCGGGCGAAATTCGATAACGTATTATGCACACTTCCGATGCTTTCAAATTTAATTAACCATAATTGATTTGGCCTCATAATAAGAACCGAGAAGCAACAACTCTTTCAGGTCGGTATCTCTCAAACGCCAACAACTTCTTCCTCGCTTCCTAGACGACTGTTGGATCCAGCTGCACCGGTAAGACCGTGAGAAAAGAACAGATTTCATAACTCCCGAGGGCCTCATCGGGTTCTCGTGCGATCCTCACCTCTTCGGTTGCTCATTTACTTTTTCGTACACATCTATTTTTTCCTATCTTTCTTCACTTTGAACTGAGTGTAATGATTTACCTCACGTTTTATTAGCACTAAACTTCTAAACATAAAACAAAATCCATTAGAACTGGTTTTCTGAGTTTCGCCGACGACGACTGCCTCAGCTGCCTTCTCGATCGCTATGGACTAGGCGCCTCCCTCGATCCAGTCAGCTCCCTTATTATTCCAATTCAATCGGATTGCTGCATTGAAAGATCACTCTCGAGAGTCGAACCGACGAAAAAAATAACAACACCAACTCGACGACGATGCGGTGGTTTTGCGCTCCAATAAATTTTGCTTTTGTTGCCGTGCCGACAAGATATCTTGTTCTTGCTGAAATTGAAAGAGGTGTCCTCCAATCGCAAAGCACCTCTGACTAGCGCAAGGTGAAAACCGGCACTGTCTCGTGCGGGCCGAGGGGGGAGAGACTAGTTAGTATGGACTGAGTTGGTACGCGGTGCAATATGTAGTAGGCTAGTTGGTGCACTATCTGAACAGCGCGACACAGATCCTCACCGGTCGACCAGCGACGATCAACTACCGACTCGGGCTGCCCCATTCGCCTGCTATGGGCAAGCAAGTTAATGGACCCGGTTATGTTATGGGAGAATTGTGCTTGCACACATGACTAGTAGGCTGGCACAGTGTTTGGTCTCTGCGAGAGTGGAAATGTGCAGAGAGAAGTTGTTTATGTGCGAGTTCTGGGTGGTAGGGATGGTCAGTAGATTGATGCATTTTTTTTTTGGGAAATTGCGCTCCCCAGTGCTTGACAGTTTTAAATCAGGTTCTCGTTTTTCGAATAAAAAAATTCATCTTAATATACGGTGGACACTGTAAAAATAGAACAAGTTATGATGTGTATGTTAATAAACATTTTATCGTTGGATGTGATGAAAATTCGCATCACACAAATTGAGAAAGCACCGACGTAAATAAAAGAGGAGAAGACCTTTTAGAATACATATCTTCAAACAACATCGATTTATGTAATAAAGGAGATCAACCTACATTGGACTTAACAATCTGTAGTCCTAGGAAATCCTAGGAATACCAACTGGGAAAGTTATTTGTCGATAATACAATCAGAAAATATAACACTGAATAATACAATCGATTCAACGGAACAACTAAACCAGTGGTTCCCACCCTTTCTGGGCTCACTTTTGGGACCCCCTTTTTGAATCAGTAATGGCCCAGCGAATTCCTTGGAAAACTAATGTGATTATGTTGCGATAAAAAACAAAGAAATACATCAATTTACGATCTTTTTAATTTATTACGACATTTTATGTTATAACCAGGGAAAACACTCTCAGTGTGATTGCTGCGCCTGGATTTGGGACATTTGATTTGCAATTTGGGGCTGTGTTTGAGACAACGCCTATCTCATGTCATCTTCAACGTTCAGTCTGTTTCTCGTCTCCGTTTTGATTGGAAGTAGAGTTGAAAATTCGCTTTCACAAAGGTATGTTGGCACGAATGGGATTAGGATCTTCAATGCCTCCATGGAAGCTTTGGGGTACGAGCCATACATAGCACACCAGAACTGGCTCAGTTCCTTTCATGAAACAAATCGCGAGACGAAAAATTTTTCTGGTCCAATTATTCATCCTGTATCTCATCTAGAAGTCTAGCCACATCCAATGAAGATGAAAACGGGTTGCGTACTAGAGCAGCTACTTCTTGCTTCAACTCGGGGAAATACTTCTCAAATTGCTGCTCCAGTGTATCCAAATGTGCAACAGTTTCTGCTTGGAGAGCCGAAGTCAGCTCGCTTGCTCCTTTATCGGTCATATTGCACAGGCGATCAAACATGGCAACATTTCGCATCTTAACTTTTCAGCGCCATTTTTTTAGATTTTCCGCGAACGCATGAAGATGATCTTGGAAGTGAACAAAATTTGATTGTTTGCCCTGAAGTTTCAAATTTGATGCTCAAAAACATCAGCAATGTAAGCATTGAGCTAAAAATGCTAAATAAAATTTAGGATTGAGTTAAAAACAAATGTACTTAATATTACTTGTGTAGCGGAGCACTCGCTGACAGATAGGCCTATTTCATCTGCGACTTACAGACTTTTTCAGTGCCCAGTGCTCGACTGGAAGAGAAAATCGTTTTCGTTCGTTGTGCCTAAGAGATGTGTCTGTTAAGTGACATTGTTTTGTGTTAAGGTATCTTAAAAACTATATATTACTCCTTGATCGGTAGGTTGTCATTTGTTGTTGTGTCGTGTAGTATATAAGGGAGGAGGGTTCATAAAAATATTGTATATTAAAATCTAAAATAATAAAAAAACAGATCTTCTTGATCGGTAGGTTAGTCAATTATTGTTATGTCGTGTGTTGTTTAGGTATGTTGTGTAGGTTAAAGGTTTTATAAACAGCTATGAATATCAATTTAGTAAGGAATATATTTAAACAGCCACAAATATCGGTTTTCTTAATCTTTGTTAATGTTTTTTTTTAATTTTGATTGTAAATTTCTACGCTTTCTGCTACATTTAGTTTCCAAGGGTTTGTGATTTGCCTTAAAACTTGTAAGTTGTTCAAGCTTATGAAGTGTTTTTCGTTGAAAATGTGTTCAGCTACTTTTGATTTGAAATTGTGTATGATTCCTTTGTCGCTGCCTTTGTTAGCTTTAGTGACTTCTGCGATAAGTTCTTTGAAGCGAGTTTTTGGGGTACGTTTGGTTTGTCTTATGTAAATTTTTCCACAATGATCACAAGTTATTTTGTAGATCCCGGATTTTTGAAGATTGTCATGGGGGTCTTTCCCAGAGCCTAAGAGAGTTTGAAGTTGATTATTTTTACTAGTGAAAACTATTTCAAAACAAAGTTTCGAAGGATGGGTCGTAATTGTTTAGTGTTGGTGTTATAGGTCATTGCAGTTGGGGTTGTGTTTTTGGTAATGTTGGTGAGTGATTTTTTTTTTAAGTTTTTTTTATTGATTATATTTTATATTGCTTTTTGTGAGTTACTATTTAAGTGTGCTGTCTCAAAAATGTATGCAAGTTCTTTAGTTATGCCGTTTGGACTTAGTGGTGAGGTCTGTATTCTGTGTATCATGTGGTTAAATGATGCTAATTTGTGTTGACATTTTGTTTTGTTAATTTTTGTTGATTTTTGTTTGATATTGTGCGTTGTGTATCGGTTTCTGTAAATTTCAAATGAGAATTTAGATTGTACTTTCCCTACAAGTAAGTCCAGAAATGTTAATCTTTTGTCATTTTTAACTTCGTAAGTAAATTCGATGTTTTTGTGTGTGTTATTTAAAGTTTCTAGAGTAAGGGGTAAGAGGGGGATTTTTTTTTAAAGTGCTAAATACACTTTCACTTTTTTTTAAACGCTATTTTAAAAAAAAACTTTTTTGAGCGTATTAGTAGAACAATTGTGATTGGGAAACTAGGAGAATTTAAAATTAACACTACATTTGATCACTTTTTAAAAAATAAAAAATAAAACCTTTAAACACTTTTTCAAATTTTCGCTAGTAAACGCGAGCAAATTCCTTTTATTTCTACTATGAGCTTATCTTTTGACAGATAGGCCTATTTCGTCTGCTACGTACAGACTTCTTCAGTGTCAAGCTAAATACATCATCCACGCATCTCCACCAGCAGTAGATAGTTGGTTTTAATCTAGTGATTGTTTTCCGAAATTTGCCATGACAATTCACTTAAAAAAGGGGAGAGACGGTTGCCGATAGGGGCACCTTTTCTTCGCTCACATCAATGTCATGAACAAGTTCTGTGAACTGTTGTGAGTTGTTAATTGATCTACTGGGAAATTGTTTTGCCATGTTTTTGAATTCAGTGTCTAACCATTCAGCTATTTTACGGGTTGAAGCTCCGACAGGTGAGATGATTTCACACATTTCATTGCCAGGTTTGTGAATTTTAGGAAAGCCTTTAATTCTAAATAATGAAAGGTTTGATTTTTTGAGATTACTTATTTCATTTCCAATACTAGTTTGCAATCTGTAAGGGGTTCTTCCACATGTTTATTAATTTCTGGAAGAGGGTCTGTTCTCTGTTTTCTATAGGGTCCGTTGTGTATTTTTTCCGACATAATATTATCGTAATCTTTGTCTATTATAACTGTAGGATTGCCTTTGCTTGATTTTATGTAATAAACTGGATAATTGTTGAGTTCTTTAAGTATTCTTTTTGTTTTTGTGTGTTGTTTGTTATGTGTTGTATTTGTGTTTTCAAGGATATTACCTGTTTGTAAGAGTATACCGACACGATCAAACGATTGTTAAAATCTGGGTACAAAACTTTTACATGGTTTCCGTTATCCATTGCTTCCACAGAACAATTAATGAATTCGAGTAAGTTAGTGAACGACCTTTAGATAGTTGAACATTCATTGAGAAAGCCATGCTTTTAAGTATGTATTCTAGTTTTTATTTATTTAAATATTTTTATATTTACAAACGCCTCTAAGAGCTTTGATATGCAAGATACGAGGGTTTATTCAACGATAGTTATGAATGTCAGATTCCTACCAGACTATAAAATAGGTACTAGAAATAAGCTTTTCCATAATTTTGTGAATTCTGCGGATTCCAGTAACTTATTGAAAAACCGAATTGATGGCCAAACTAAGCTTAGTAGCCAAAGTCTTCATAAGCAAAGAAGGTACACTGTCAGGTCTCAAGCCTTTGGATACATCTAAATGTCCTATTTCCTCGAAAATGTTACGCACATTGATTTGCCGCAAATGCCATTAGCGCAAATTCTAGATGGAACCCAAAATAGTCACGAACCCAATCTGCTTCTGAGATGGTTTCTCGAAAAAGCTTTGCAAATAAAATACATATTTCTTTTGAGTTATTGCTTTCAGTACTTGCAGCATCATTGAAATACATACTGGATGGTCATTTTGCCAACTTCAATTTGGTATTGACATAATTAAACAAGTTTTTTGGCAAGATTTAATTTCACGTTCGGTTTATGAAATATCACAGAATTTCCAGTTTTAGAGATTGTTATAATTTTTGTAAATTTTATGTGCTTTCGATTTTGTAAGATTATTTTTTTGTTTGTTGAACCACACCGAATTTTTTAAAAAAAATGACGTATACGTTAGACGCAATTTGACTTCTTCTATCATTTTAGTTAACTTAATGTTGAACACTTCAGATGACCTTTCGACAATAATTTCCTTTCTTGAGATTGTATGCCAATCAATTAAGTTTAGTTAATTTCGAATGTTTTCATAATTTGCTGATTCATAGTCAAAGATTTTCTCAATCAAATTCGTAGTCAACAGGCGTTTTATCTGCATGCACATACAGGGAATATTCAAATGCTGTATGACATGCTTCATTTCTCCATATTGGATTTAATGATTTACTCACACAGAAGTCTTCGTAAATATTATTAAATAGAATATCTAAATTACAATTTTGTTGATTTTTGATATGATTTATTTAATGAAGTCCTTAGTTTGCCATTTTGTCGAATATGAAACAAAAGGTCATCAAAACTACTTCCATTTAATATATTTACCATTCCTTAAAACGGAATTCATAACGTCTTATAAAACACTGCGATCTTCGGGGTCCATCTTGGCATCGTTAAATCATTCCATGGAGAAAGACTTCAATGGTGACGAAAATACAAATGTTGAGCAAGGAGGAACGCTTCGCTGGTGGGAAGAGAAACCAGGTTGGTTTGGGGACATCTGGTTGGGTTGACTTATTAAATTTATTAAGAACCGGGTAAGGGTTCAGAATCTAACCCTTCTGAGTCTGTTTAAACCTATGGGTAGTCAGTGCATCAAATGAAGTACATCTAAATGGTTTCGAGATTGATTCTTTTGCTGCCACAAGAAGTGCTCTATCTAGTGACATTAAGCCGTTATCACTGTGCCTCTCATAAAGTTCAAATTGATGAAGTTGTTCTTGATGGGTTTAATTTCGTAATTTCGAGTCGTTCATAACAAATTCTTCAATTAAGTAGGAATAAAATAATAATTTGACAATTTTCCTTATGTTTTCAAATATACTAGACCTGACAATATTTTTCTGTATTTCTGAGGAACCTTGCAATGGAAATTACTACTCCATTATTCTTTGAAATATCGTCTAAAACTTGCATCTCTTCCACCACTAGGAAAAGCTATTGAAGATCGCTGAAACGTCGGAAATTAGAAAAAGGTTTTTTTCTATTATTTAATAGAGTTTCACATTTAAATCCACAATTTGAGCTCGGTAAACTTTTATGCTGATTTTCTCTGTTAAAATCCATCTCGTGGTGTCAATTTATCCTGCTGTTCGGGCACGAACATTGCCGGCCACCGAAGGACTTACTTCGCTACTTTTTAGCAGCCACCAAAAAGTGTACAAAAGGCGCACAGAAACACGGGTCACTAAACCACTGCTTTCTCAAAGTATCTGCCCAGTTTCTTCAACGATAGGCCACTAGCTCGTCGACCTTTTCACTAAGGTCCGACTGATGCACTGAAACGGCTAAGTCCCTTCGTAAAAGGGTACTTAGAAAGAATGCACCTAACCGACACTGCAAATCGACAAAGTCCCTTTTTAGCGGGGGACTTGTAATTATTTTCGAAATGGAACCGAACGATATGGTACAATGACCGTGATAGAGTGTTATACGGAGAATAGAATGCGCGCACGTCCGTTCGACTTGGTTTGTTATTTTGAACTGATCTTTTGGGATGGGAATATGTACATTGGGATGAGTATGGTGTGGGGTATAGGAACGAGATCGGTAAACAATCGGTGATCTCGATTGGTACTTATCGCTTTGGTACCGATGGATAGGGTTTTGTGTGGCTGCTGCGGTTGTGGTTTTCGTTGTGTCTCCAACACCTGCATTTTGAATAAATTTAATTGTTTGTTGTATATTTTGATGGAATTTACTGGAGAGAATACAAATTGAACTCAGAACAAGTTCTGGCATGTGAACTTGTTTTTTTATTATCATCGCATGAAATGGGGGCATAAATTACCATGTCGTATTTTAGAAATATTTCGAACTAGTTTTGCGGATTTACCAGAGGTAAATTAAAAAGAAACTGTTAAAATAATGCTCAGGATCTCGGTAATTGAATATGTTGGTGTGGCTACTTGTTCGGCGTTTTTTTTTTATTGTATTGTTCAGGTAATTTTGAAGATTAGTTCGCTAATTTTTGACATACCGCTAAAGTTTATCCAGAACCAAGGAATCGGTAGATGAAATTGATTACCGAGGTGACCACCGACAGCTCAGCTGTTAAGAAATCGGTATTTTTTAACTGAGCCTGGTAAAAATCACTGTGTTCCTTATTCTTTTCCTTGTTTTTCGTTAACAGTCACTCATTAGCAGGCAGCACAAATAGAGTAAATATATTTAGGCCAATAGCAACATTCTATCATCCCCTAAGGTGTAGAAGGAACCTTTTATGTGGTTTATTTGGTCATGTGGTTGGCATCGTGGAGTCAGAACTGAGCTTTATGATTCCCTTCGGACTCGAGGTTGACGATCTAATGTACTGGTTTGAGGAATTTCAGCTCTACGTGATCTATATTTTATGGATTTTTTTTTATTAGACTGTAGTTCGTTTTACCTGTGTATTTTTTTTCCATCGTATTTTAAAATGTTCAAATAAAAATGATCAGTTGGAAGCGGACAACTAGAATTAAAACAACATATATTGTAGATCAAACTTATAGTTCCCTTTCAATATGTTGATCCATAAAATTGTTTTCTAAGGACCAAGAGGTTCTATTGAAATAAAACTTGGCTCTTTGAAATTAATTCTATTGAGCCTGTACGAATAAATGATCGCAACCCCGATTTGGACCAAAAAGTTGTGGATTATATTCAACGGAACAAATCTGCCTCTACTCGCGATCTAGCCAAGAAGTTCAGGACCAGCATCGGAATGATTCAACGAATCAAGCGCAGGAATGACTTGAAGACGTACAAAAAGCAGAAAGTGCCCAAACAAACTCCGGAACAAAAGTCTCGTGCCAAAACCAGGGCTCGAAAGCTGTACAGCTGCATTTTGGACAATGTCGACCAGTGCATTTTGATGGATGACGAAACATACGTTAAAGAAGATTCAAGAACGCTACCGGGGCTGCAGTTTTATACTAAATCTGTTGGGGAACGTGTGCCAACCGCAGATACGACTGTTGCGATGGAGAAATTCGGTCAGAAGGTGCTCATTTGGCAAGCTATTTGCACATGTGGCTTGCGTTCTTCAATTTTCTATACAAAAGGAACTATAAATGCTGAGATTTATCAAAAGGAATGTTTGAAGAACAGGTTGCTACCATTGTATAGAAAGCACCAGTCCCCTCCTCTCTTCTGGCCAGATTTGGCATCGGCACATTACGCCAAATCCACTCTACAGTGGCTGACGGAGAATAACATCAAGTTCGTAGAAAAGACATCAACCCACCAAACTGTCCCCAGTTGCGACCGATCGAACGCTATTGGGCAATAGTCAAGCGTATATTTAAGAAGGATGGTACAGTGTCCCAAAACATGACCGATTTTAAGAAAAATTGGGCAGTGGCATCCAGGAAGTGCACAAAGGTCACTGTGCAGAATTTGATGGCAGAGTGTCAAATCAAAGGTACGGGCATTCTACAGAAATGAACATGATGACTAGTTTTTCCGTTTGGATCTTTTGTAAACATGTTAAGCTATAATAAACTGAAATAGTATGTTAATTTTAACCATGTTTTCATGCCTATTTTATTATTTGGAAGTTTATAACTACTTTTCGATACACTCCTTATAACCCCGTAGGGCGTATATAGCCAAATAGAAGAAGAACGTAGAAACAAATATTACCCGATTGTGCATTACACAAACGGTCTACAGTACCGTTATTCAAATAAAAATCAACATCTCAAAAGCTCCTTGACATCCCTAACTTCGTATCAATATTCACTATTCCTGGTATTGATCGCGAGCCACACTTCCAATTCTCAGCCTTTTCTGGCTTTCTCACTCTCTCACTCTCTTCTCGGTGAAGCTTTTCTGCTCCGTACCATAACTTCCTATACTATCGAAAAACAATTCAATTTATAAGTAAGGAACACTGCTTATGAATCGCTTCTTTGCCATTCTTTCAATTCACACTGCATTCATCGGGAAAATACCTTTTGTTTTGCTTCTGCGCGCAACACATGCACGCGTTCCGGTTGAAAAAAAAATATTAAAAAAATGTGAATGTGTTTTATTCGATCACAGTTTTCGTTTTCTGCTTCACATGTTGTCGATTGAATGAAGGCTGCTGCGATATGATCTGTGCATTTCGAAAATGCGAGCAATTTTGATCGTGCGAAGTTTCGTTTTTCGGTACCTTATGTTGGAAATATAGGCTGTTTACTTGTCTCAACATGCTCTATGTGTGAGCACAGCTACGAGTTTCGAAGGAACAGGTTGAAACATCTCAAGAGATTAAAAATATTCATGCTCTACGTACTCTTGAATGGCTCAAATGGAAATATGATCAGTCCAAGCTATTTTCTCTAGGCTAAGTTCGATTCTAGTTTAAAAGCATTCAGGCAGTAGGCAATCGAAATCATATTTATCAAGTGGATTTCGAAAAAAGTTAAAACCTACCTCAATACCGGTTTTTGACCATCGCACGAAACCGCTAAAAATTCATCACAAATTACACAATCCTTGATCCAACTCTCCCCGTCAGAATCACTCAAGCCGGGAGCCGTAAATTCTTGCGCTCGAACGACTTTACGATGTTTTACGACGACGATCATCATCATCATCATCATCATCATCATCTGTGTCGATTGGGTGGTTGCATTGAACGAGGTTGCACTAAATAGCCAACAACATAACACTTGAGATTGGTCTCGATTTGGTGTCGGTATGTAATCATCATGCACCACATCCAATCTTCCCTCGAGCAGAGGAGCCTTGTTTCCTCCGAGCAAGGTTATGCAAGCAGGGTGCGCGAAAAAAAATGAAGATTCAACGCTAACATTAAGGAATAATTTGTTTGATGTTCGAGTAAGGTAGGCTCCATAGGCTCCAAGAGGCAACTGAACATCATCGTAGGCATCGCAATCATCAAACAGTTTTTTCATTAAAATGTATCATTGTATTCTATCCGCCAACTGAAATACAGTGATAAATGTTCATTATCAACACCTCAATGTTGAACGAAAAAATCAGTGGGGTTGTGTACAAGACACGACCGGTTGACGTAGACTACGTTAAACCAAGTGATGCATTATAATGTCAGGGAAATTCTGTGTGGCTAATATTAGCGTTAAAAAGGTTTCAATTATTCGTTCCGGTCGCTTACCCTTACTGATAGAAGCAGTTTAAGTCACAATATGACGGGTGCGGCTCTTATGGGACATTTTAAGCGTTTTGAAGCCAGTATGTAAGAAAATTCTATTGTACGCTCTTGAGATATTATGTGGACCCGTTTGGCTTTATCTCAGTCAGTGCGTGGGAAAATTCTCTTGTACACTCTATATAACTCTTTGGTGGCCCAGAAAAGGGCCTTTTGGTTTAAATGATGACACGGTCACGGTTGCACGTTTTACAATGGACTATCTTTAAGGCCTAGAAGATAGTTGAGGATCTGTAAGGGAATATAAAATTATTAAATTAATGATAGTTTTGATCATTCTTATAATCATAATCGCTTGACATTTCTAAATGTTTATTCGTATGTCATACTGTGCCTTAATTGCCTGCATCTCGGAATTCTCACCAACGCCGGAACCAACAACAATTTTTTGCGTCGTTTGAGGGATTTCAGTAACGACAGGCAGCGGAGAAAATTATATAATACGTACAAACAAGCATACACACTTAGAAAATTTTACAGTATTCGGTAATTTTTTACCGAACTTTCAACAGCTGAACAGTTCGGTAATCCGATTTACCGGAACTTGTCAAATTTTACCGAAATCCAGTAAATCGGATTACCGAACTGTTCAGCTGTTGAAAGTTCGGTAGAAAATTACCGAACACTAAATATTCTAAGTGTGTATACTGTGACTGATGCCTTGTTTCCTTTTCAACATTCACCATTTAAATACCATACCATTCGGATCATATGTACAGTGGTGGTCACGAAAATAAGGCCACCCCTTCACTCTAACAACAAAATCGATAAAATTCACAGTGAAAAACATCACAAGAAGAGCTCACTCTATCTGTCATTATAGGAACTTTGTTAGTAACAAATTAAGTTGAAAATAAATCTGCTAGGTGTCTCTCGTGCATGGAGAAAGACTTATTTATCCAGCAGCTGTCAAATTCGGTTGGACACGAAAATAAGGCCACATAACCGGAACCGCTCAAATTTGAAATATTATACAAAATTCGTCGATGTAGGCTGTGTTGAACTAGTTAATAACTAAAAAACACTTGATAAACAATATATTCAATCTATTTATGTTTGATATACAGCAAAAATGTGACGTGCAATTCATTTTTCACACTTGGAGAGGCAATTGATTTTGAAATGGCATAGTGAAGGTAAATCTCAAAGAGAAATCGCTAGAATGGTAGGGGCATCTCGTTGGATGGTGTAAAATTCACTGAAAGTACAAAACAATATTGAAAACCGCGGACCTAAACGTAAAACAACAAGTCATACCGACCGTCGAATCGGTTATGTCTCCAAATATGATCCCTTCAAATCAGCTATAGCAATAAAGCAGGAGCTTCAGCTTGAAATTAGTGCACGTACTATTCGCAGAAGATTTCAAGAGCTGGTCGGGTGGCTATTAAAGTTCCTCTACTCAGTAAAAAGAATATTCGAAACAGGCTATATTTTGCGAAACAACATTTGAATTGGTCTGGTCCCGATGGCATCAAGAAATGGCGGAACGTACTATGGAGTGACGAAACAAAAATGAATTTATTTGGATCGGATGGTAGAACCTACGTCAGACGACCACCGGGCTGAGAATTTTCACCAGTGTACACTTAGAAGACGGTCAAACATGGAGTCATTTAAAAATAGTAAATTTTCACCAAAACGCACATGGCCTTATTTTTATGACCACCACTGTATACAATCTGAGTTGTAGCATGCCTTTGCATAATTCAACTTCAAAGAATCAAAGATTTGAAATTTATGCAATTTTAGCAATTCTGGATTTCAAGGGTAATAATACACATTGAAATACTCTAGAATTCAAATTACGATAAAATTCGTTATCAGAAAATATCCGACAGGTTTAGTGATTGTTATGAAAACACAATAATCAATTGCAACATTTTCAGATGTGTAAGCGTCTCAAAAAATGTTCAAAGTTCAGCAAGTTTTATCAAACAGAAAATAACAAAAACTATCTTGCAGTTGTTGTAAGGTTATATACAAGTATATAGGGTACATGTCCCTTGACTCAGTCGATTATGTAGCGCACGATTACAATTTTAACTATAACTCATACATTAGTTTAGCTAGAAACGATATTCAACTAATTATACTTTTGCTAAGACACAACAAGGCTTTTGCTGTACTGGACCATGGAAAGTCACCAACTAACATTATTGAGTCGAAAACTTTCGATGGATATGGATATCATTAAGGATTCTTGTTCAGACGAATTTTAGTAATGTTTGTTTATTTCATCGCTCCGGGCATTTATTTATATTATTGCTCCGGGCATTCGGCTATATTCGGTATACTATACGGAATATAAAGCTACTTTATATCATCTCAATGACTTTCTCATGTGATCAATCGGCCATTCCATTTCAAAACATTAAAATTCCCACTATATTCATTTAGTTATATAGGTGTTGGTAGGAATAAGCCCTTCAAAAAATACACAACCGCTCACTCTTACTTTTCCATTGAAAACTTTTATATTCTACATTTTACTATGTGATGAATACATTGGGCCAAAGTTAGAAATATTAGGTTAAATGCGTACCTAAAATATGGTGTATGGTTTTCTTGTAAACTTATTATTCATGTTTCTATGTGAATGTCAGGTAAATTAGTGAATCGATTATGGCTAAAACGTTAAGGAAATCGAAATATATATAAATATATTAGATCTCGCAGAAGAAAGAGAGTGAGTTTTATAAAATATCATTATTCTTTGCAATGAGTATGGGAGAAAAAGTTGGTTAATGTATGATAAATTCTTATAAATATAAAATAAACACCTGATAAAATAATCACGCATTAAAACATGTTCAGCGCATTATTTGTATCGATATCATGTGAAGGTTCGTATGATGTAAAAGCACGCGGCGCATGTCATCACCAGAATACAATAAATACTATGTTGAAATTTAATAAGACAGGGAGCGATAACATAGAGAGATATTCAATTGCTATGATGACATGCACTTTGTCAAATTGATTTAAATTTAATAAATATCAATTTGCTACCTCGAGTTGAAGGACCTTCTCCAGCGTCCCAACTAGTTGTTGGCAACGTATTACTTCTTACTGCTTTCAATTTCGCCCGATAACTACGAGCTCACTCTGCATCGGTGCATGGTCGTTTCGGAGGATTTCCCGTATGTTCGCTCTTTATGCGCTTCCTGAATCTGCCCAAGCGTTCTGGATCAAATCGGTTAGGCATTCTCACTTTCATTATGTTTCTTAAACGTTTTTCTTCCTAGAGGTAGGACTCTATTCAACGCGAATCGTTAACACAACAGAACAACTGTTTATAACACACTACTAATTGGAATTTACAGAGAATGTTGGTTCGGAATATCATGTTCGACATCCAAAATGGTGTCCGTGCGAAGGGAAAACAAGTTTTGTTAATACCACTGGCTGCCAATCGACAATTTGAAACGAAAATCCCAATCAAACAAACTCTCAAGCGGAGAATATTAAATTGACAGTAGCAAAGATGGATTTGTATCTGGTAACATTTATTGTTTTATTGATTCATCGCGGGTTGCGCCAACCAGCCAAAATTTTCCCGTCAGCTCGCCATGCAGGCGTTTTTGCAGTTGCGGCGAACGAATTGGCACCATATTAGGCGCACAAACCAAACGAAATAAAAGTTTAATTCTTTTATAAACAACTCTTTTGATTCAATTGGTTGTCCTCAAAAGGACAGATTATCAATTAATGGATAGCGCCAACCAGCTGGGTGAAATTTTTACCGACGGCACCGAACTTAATTTAAGATTAGTCCATTCTTGAATAATCAACTCTTTTATTTGAATATTGTCCTCAAAAGGACAGATTTTTTCCACCTACTGCTGACTGCTACTCGCCCCCAAGGACGCTTTCCCCCAAACAGCAGCGTTTTCGAAGTCGCGGCGAAACAATCGCCACGAAGAGGTAAGATGGCGGCTTGCACAAAACCGACGCGATTGTGCGCCCTCATAATCCGCCATTTTGCCTCATCGCGACGATCGCTGTTTGGGAGAGCCTTGCTACTTACCACCACCAGCTGCCTCTGCACCAGCTCCGCTGCCGTACAAATGAAGGCTCCACCAAACTGCAGCAATTTTTTGCCACCGCGGTGGAAAAATCGCCGCTCTGAGATTACATGGCGGCTTATGGGAGCGCACAAACCAACGCGATTAAAAAACGCATCGCGTCGGTTTGTGCGCTCCCATGTAATCTCACAGCGGCGATTTCGCTGCCGCGGTGGCAAAAAATTGGAGCCTTCATTTGTACGGCAGCGGAGCTGGTGCAGAGGCAGCTGATGGTCACGTAGCAGCTGGTGGTGGTAAGTAGCATAGCTCTCCCAAACAGCGATCGTCGCGATGAGGCAAAATGGCAGATTATGAGGGCGCACAATCGCGTCGGTTTTGTGCATGCCGCCATATTACCTCTTCGTGGCGATTGTTTCGCCGCGACTTCGAAAACGCTGCAGTTTGGTGGAGCCTTGAAGCAGCTCCCTGCGACCAGCTCCCAGCGACCAGCTCCCTGCGCTCCTTCCGCACAGCTTCAATGCTGCCAAACGACTGAGGCAAAATTTTCCTAAGTGTGCGTTTGCCGTTCTCAGTTGCATGCGAGACGTACATGGAGAGAAGAGTAACATGATTGGTTAAAGTCTCTCTCTAATACAAAGAAGAAGAAGATGAAGCAAGACGTTCCTTGCTTCGATTTGAAATCTGTGGTAGGAAATTTGGTAAATTTACTCTGCGAAATGACATTATAAGACATCACCTTATATTTGCGTTATTTTCAATAGTTTACTATTGTTTGCGAATAATGTTTGACAATTGAATTGGAGCGCGGTAAAATTTCCGACCGATTGAAGAAGAAATCATGTAAATCTATCGTAGATTATTTGAGTTATTCGCGTGCAAAACGTACGGTTTTTCGTGACGGTCGCAAAATTTTAGATTTTCATTTGACACCCTACCCTTGCCGTAAGACGTAGTCTACGTCAAAAACTGGTTTTGAGTTTGGTTAACTTGCTCTTAATTGAGTTTATCACTTTATACATGTCGGGTTTAATAGTTTATATAAGATTTACTTTGAGCCTTTGATGTACAAATTCAATTGAGGCTCAACTATTTCATAAATATATATATGTTCGAATGCTGATCATAGTAGGCCTCACACAACAGCAACAACAACAACAACATACCAATGATTTAGTTGAACAATGGAAACCTGCGGAACAGCCCCCGTGGTCATTGGAACATAAAATTACACAATTTCAATTCAGCAAACCGCTTAACTTATCGTTTCGGTTGTTATGGCTAGTACTAGTGGTATTCGCTGCAGTAACACATAAACTCCACCACCGATGAAAGTTCATTGAAAGCAATTAATGTGCAAAATGCATAAATACACCGCACATAAGCCCAACCACCAAACGGACCCGGTGCACTGAAACTGAATTCGGACCCCGAGAAGGGGGCTTGTACAATGGAAGAAATGGCATCATTGGATGCCCACAGCAGGCGATGGCTCAGAGAGATGAAGCGAGCGAAAAAAAATGCAAATTTAATTATTCCGAGGTTTGTACAAATGGAGCCCATTTGTTGGAATGCGATGGAGGCACACAGCTCATTATGGAGCAAATGTTCAAAATTATGATCATTTTTGATTTTACCAAACTTCTCCTCCGTCAATTGGAAATATTTGGAGTGATTACATGCACCCTAGAAAAGGGCGTTTCATTGAATTTGGGCTCAGGCGAATTTGGGTTCATTTTGGAATTATGTAGCTTTGATGTATGAAGCATTTGTTGCTCAGTAATTATCAAGCAAATGAAAATATTTTTCTAAAAGTGTATTCAACAGAAGTGTCCTACCCCTAGCATTTAACCAATCGAGGTTGCTGCATCCAGTGCAACAACTGAAAGAATCAAGGATGCCGTATTTTTTCTGGTCGACCTTTCACTTTTTAGAATGATCACAAATGCTACACACACGGTGAACTCAAACTATCCAAAATCAAGTGTGAAAGTACTCAAAATTAAGTATTCTGATAGGACTACTATTTTGGATATAATTTAGTTCTCACTGGTAGGTAGTTTTAACTCAACCCTGAAGTATGATTGAAAAAGTTAATTTTACCTATAGCAAGGTATTTTAAGATAAGTAAGTTTTCAATGTATGTGAGAGGCGACAATGCGAGTGAGGTGCCTACCTAGGGGCGCGACTCTTCCGGATTATCTCAGATTTAGAAAAGAAATGATGTTTAATCAAAATGTCTAGTCCAAACCGGATGAAATTTAAAAAATTCTAAAAAATCCGATTCAACCAAATTATCGGATTTCATCGAACGAAATCGTAATAAGCGATTCGCATCTCTTTCTAATCGACCAGTTTTGAGGTCATCGCTATGAAAGATAATCGCGATTTTTCACGATTTCATCCGATATTTCGATATAGTCGATTTTTGGAAAGTTTCATCGATTATTGTGAGTTAAACTTATTTAAGTATATTTTGTTTAGAGTGTCCATTGGCAACATTGGCTGTCAGCTTGGCCAATCAGAAAAAAGGAGCGAAAAGCGCAGCGATGTGGTGTGGTATCACATACCAGGCCAAATTATCATTTCAAAGTCTTGTGGCGTGATGCGAACCTCGACAAGGTATTTTGGCATGCTAGCAGATGCCACACCTCCACCACATCAATGGACGCCTGCCTTTAGTAATGTTGTTATATTCTTATAACTCGCAGCTGTAGGCTGAAAACCGGAAAACCCCACTAGCGCCAAACAATTTTAGTCTATTTGCTAATGTTTGCATTGTGGCGCATCTAGTGCGCTGTACAGCGCATCTGATTTTCTCCACAGCTCCACTAGATGCGACACTTTTTTGCCATATGGAAAAGCATTTAACTGATTTGTACGAGTGATTTTTTCCGGTTTTGAACTGCAACGAGAATATTCTTCAAATTACAGGAAAAATGTAGGTGATTGTAAACGGAAATGTTTGTTGTTTCAACAGTTTTCGATTGTTGTTTTCAAACAGCAATTCAGTTTGAATCATACTAAAATTTGTTTGAAACAATCCATATAAGCGTTGGTAAAATCAAGCAACAAATCTGTTTGTTTTCGTAGCTGCTATAATGAACGTACACGATCAAGTAAAATTGATCAAAATCGTGACTCTTATCGGATGAAAGCCTAAAACACAAGAGAAACAGATTGTTTGCACAATGTGTACAAGTTGTTTGCTTTTATTAACTTATAACCCTGAAAAACTTGGAGATTTCTTGATGAATCACACATGTACGCTCAATTTTGAGAACGACTGTAGTAGATCAAACCATTTGTTTCCATTTGGATTTAAATGACTTATGCAGGGTCCAGTAATTGAAGTTCTAAATTGAAACAAACCGATAAATTGATCAAAACAAAATCCTTTTATTTCAAATTCGTTCCACTTCACTTGTCAACAAATCACGTTTCAAAAATTCACTGGTCAAGTTGTTCTCCCTTAATTTATCCACTAGTTTAACCACTCGCCGCAGACGATCGAGGAACATACCGAAAGAGGCCCTCGAGTGCTCTTGTTATATTTTATCACAGGCTGCTGCTAGATTCAAGACTTCAAAACTTTCACACCTTCGTGTTTTTAAACTTTGGCTTCCAACATACTCCAGACAGCGAAGTCCATGGGGTTCAAGGTCGGACAAAGTCGCCGGCCACCCCGAGCTCGAAATGAACCCTGGAAAATGTTTCGGTATCCCGAGCTGGGTTTTCTTCGCTTTGTGAGTCGGCGCCGAGTCCTGATGGGGAAAACCCAGTCCCTGGAACCGAAATGACGACGTGCCCACGGTTTGACGACGTTCTGTAGAACTAGTGTCCGATATGTATTTAGGTTGATATTCACTCCTTCAGGTGCAAAAACCAGCGGAGTCCAGCCATCACGGGTGATTCCCGCTTAAGCCATCACCGATGCTAGTCAGCCCGTCGGCATGGGTGGAACTCTTAATTCAGCTGTGCACAATGGCCCTTCTGAATGCTAGTAAAGAAGTCAGGCATTGCAAACCAGCCGGAAAACGAACAATCGGCGAAGACAACAGAAACGATTAGTAATTGAAAATTCGATTAAGTGGAACTGTAGGTCCTTGAGTTTCATCGGAAGCACCTGTCTACAGTCCGATGTACTGAAGGATCACAAGTTTAACATGATAGCATTGCTAGAGGTGTGTTGGAAAGGATCTCGTTTAGATGTAACGATACCATCTACCAGAGCTGTGAGCTGGGAACAGCGTTCATAGTGATAGATTAATGAAAAAAAGTGCAGGTTAAGAATCAAGGATCGGTTTCCGAATTTCAGCATTGTCCACTTGTATAGCACGGAAGCACTGATCATGATAAGGATGCTTTTTATAGGAGACTTGACTGCTCAGGTCGACCTCGACCGAAGAAGGATCGCTAACCAGCGGACACACGACAATGACCTAAGACTTACTGTATTCACCACCTCCAAGAATATGCCCATTCGAGGCACCTACTTCCAGTACAACCTCCAGTATAAGTAAACCAGGAGATCACCGCAACAGACAGAATCCCGACAAAATCGACTTTAGAACCCACTGTAGAGCTTGCTGAATTCTACCAGAAGGTCTCCGAAACGCTGTGAATCACCTCCACGGCCTGCTTCTGGGTAGATTAAGGGACTGTTCTGAAGAGCTACGCCGTCAAATTGGTCAACTTTCGTTGGAGACCGTGTTTCGAAAATACAACTGAAGCACTCGTGGTTCTTCAGTTTTAATACGGATTGGAAGGTACTGTCAGCAAACCAGATGGTCTCGAAACCACGACTTCTCGGGTTCAATCCAACAATCTCCGTCGTTGGTACTGATTTCTGGGGACCAATCTACCTCAAGCCTCCTCACCGAAGAGATACGGCTTCGAAGCTGTACGTAGCGTTGTTCATCTGTTTCCGCTCGAAGGTAGTTCTTAAGGAGCTTGTTGTACACCTGAGTACTGCAAGGTTCCTCCAACCATTCCGTCGCTTCGTATCTTCGTATCGTTGACATCATGACATTCGGAAACTACTGCATGGCAAAGACTTTCAGAATACTTTCACCAGTGAATGTACGGCAACCGTAATCTACTGCCATTTAATCCGCCTGGTGGATAGCATTTCGAAGGATTATGGGAAGCAACAATCAATTCTGTACGTGTACTGGGAGACCGCAAGTTAGCTTGCGTTATGGAAACTCCTTTGGTGCAGATCGAAACATGCCTAAATTAGCGACCATCAAGCTTTTTGAGGTTCTCAAGCCGGATCATTTTCTGATATATTCGTCCCTGAATTTCATGTCCGATGGCAACTACGATTTCATGCAATCGTCTTCACCAATTGCAGCTAAACCAAACACAATTCCAGTAAGTTTGGAAATGTTGGCATGTTGATAGCTTCGCCCAGCTAAAGCCACGCAGCATGTGGTGCAACCAGCCTCCTATGCACTGGCTTACAGCACGAATTCATAAGATGCACCCAGTAACAGGCGGAGTAGTTCAAGTAATCACGAAACAAACTGCAACAGGATTTCACACTCGTCCTAACGTTTGCATTAAAAAATGGACTTTTTCGGATGGTGATAAAGAAAAGCTAAGACACATAATTGCTTTGAACGCGCACACTTCTGAACGGAGTTGCTTCACTGTTTTTGCCATCGCGGTTAGAGTTCGACTGATAGAGCTGTCAAATTTTGTCTGCTGACTCATGAGTTACTATGATTGATGCTGCATGGGTAGTTTCGTCAGTGCGGATGAAGGTGAACCCATAAAAAATCGGCAATTTTTGTCCATTTTTTTAAATGCAAATGTTAATTGGAAAAGCTATACTTACAACAGTAGATCCTGTAGATGTTCAGGATATTCTGGGTTAAAAATCAGGCCTTAACGCATATTCTTTTTATTTTTCTCTAATTTCTAATCACTTTTCAATCATTTTTCCGAAGATAATGTTTGTTTTTGTTCTGTGTATGATTTTATACAGGCATTTTTCTTCATGTGGAATTCTATCTACAACAAATCAGTAATTTCAGTAATTTGTTTGACAGCAACAACTGCTTGTCGTTTTGGTTTATGTTGTTGATAAAGCAATGTTGCTATCGTTTGTGCGTTGCAATAAAGACAAAACGTTTTTTATCGCTGTTATTCACATTCACACACAATCAATAACTTTGCCAAAACGGTATCTCTAGAACTTCATTTGCCTGATATAAACTACTTCTCTGCAGCACAATCTGCAACAAGTATGCTTATGTGAAATGCTTTCAAAATACATACTGAACAGAGACAACAAATAAGACGATCCTCAACATATTCAATAACTTTGCTAAAGATGGCATCTCTCTAGAACTACAAATTCAAATAATGATAATGACAAAAACAAACCAAAAAACTATGCCTAAGACGGCAACTCTCTCAAGCTTCATTTGAAAAACTTAGACTACAGCTCCGCCTCTGCTGAAAGATCTGAAACTAATATTATTACGTCTAAAGACGACAAATGTCACAATGAGAATTTTGACCAAGAAGGCAACTCTCAAGAGCTTCATTTGACAAAGATAGAGTGCAGCGCCATCTCTGCAGCAAGATCATGAGCTAGTATGATGTTGTCAAAAGACGACAAATGACATTCCAAGAAACTTTGCATAAAACTTCTTCATTTTGCAAAGATAGACAGCAATGCCCTCTCCGCGACAAGATCTGAAACTCATATGATAATATCACAAGACGGCAAATGACATACTCAGAAACTTTGCCGAAAACGGCAACTTTCTAGAGCTTCATATGGCAAAGATAGACTGCTGGGCCATTTTGCGGCACACTGAAAATTAATTTTCGTTTATATTACGAAATCGAAGGTAGGACTAACAAATTTATTCGTTGTTTTCTGCGACGAAATTTGATTTGTACTTTTTAAGAAGTTACCTTCGTATTTAAGGCCGCACGCACAACTGTCAAAATCACTAAGCATTGACACAGAAAGACCATTCGTTCATTCTACGAAAACAATACAAAGAGCTACGAGTAATTTGTTACCAATAAAAAAGAAACGTCTCTCGGGTGGTTGCATGAACGACTAGCAGATCTAATTGAAAAAAAAGCTCATCCATGGGAGAGTTTTTCAGCGTTTTATTTTTAATGTTTCTGACATGGGGGTTCGATCGTATATTTTTCGGAAGATTGATCTGTGGTTGATCTCACTAATCCATGTTGACTCGTGAGAAGCTTCTTGATCATTATGCATAAGGTTCTAACAATCGACAACGCTTTCATTTCTATTTTGATAATTTAATGATTCCCGCCCCCAACATAAACATTTATCAGTACGATCGAAGAGATGCAACGATTAGCTGGTCTTCACGAAATTCATTTTGTGCATTGTACAAAAAAGGTGTAATGATAGCATTTTTTTAGATGACAAGCAACATGAATGATTCATACAATTTACGAGACATTTGTTCTATGTACAAAATCCATGCTTACGAAACGAGTGCAAGCTAATTTACGAAAATAAATTTTCAGTGCAGTATCTGCAACTAATATGATAATGTCAAAAGTCGACATATGACATATTGAGATACTTTGTCTAATGCGGCAACTCTCTACAACTAGTCTGGAATGTTTTGTATGCAATTCTGTTCCCACATCGAACCTCCTTCCCTTTGTAGCAGATTCCCGGTGCCCAATGTTACTGGAACCAGGTTTTTTTTACAATAAATGGAGTATGATCATTGTGTCAAGAATTAAAATTTCATAATTCTTCATAGGATTGAAACTCGGCTATAGTGACCAACGTCTAATGTATTATTTTTTTAATAACGGAAAAAGGTTAAATCTTTCTCTGGTTCTATACATCTAATATGAAACAAAGAGTTGTAAGAAAATACCAGACACAACCCCCCTTCCATTATTTGTGAATACCACTTACTTTGGTGTTCCTTCAGTCATTTGGCAGCTCATTACCATCATACGTTCATTGATCGTTGCGCCGTATTTAAATCATATCCTTGAATGTCATGTACGCGAGAGATTAATTTTAATATTAATCTTAAGACTTCCCACGAAAACAACATCTCACATGAGACAAGAAAACCCATATATCGAAAAGCGATACGCGAGTAATTTCACCTAGTGACTTATTAAAAATAAATATATTGCCGAAAATTTCAATACTTCCAACGAAAACACATGTCTCAAATACGGATACACGTTCAATGGTGAGCTTTAGACTAGAATTTCATTTTCGTTTTCGTACACATATGTTGAAATAGGTTTACCAATACAAGTACAATGCCATCATTGATTTCGAGAAATAATTACGAAGTCTTCAACCTTAAAACAAGGACGTTGCAAAATGTTTGCGAATCACAACATTTTCTAACAGCAACTTGTCTCTTTCCCTTCATCGATATAACATTTTGTGGGTTTCCTTCGTGTATTGTTGTAATACATTGAAGTTACAACATATCATTATAAGATGGAATGTTTATTTTCAGTAATTAGGATAGTTTTTAAAAGGTTTCGGCTGAAAAATTTCTTTTTGTGCATTAAAAGGATGCGGAAACGAATCTTAACTTGTTTTGTTATTACTCGCTTGTTTTTGGAGTTTTACATCACTACCCGGAATCATGGATTGTTTACACATTTTTCGTTACTAATACCGACAAACACCCTACTCTTCGCCACCTGTATAGACCTCATTGGTTGTGCCGTGCGCTCAAAGCCGCACATCTCATTTCGAATTTTCTCTCGTCTCTTTGGGCGTTAACGATTGTACTCTCCCTTGTCGTCTCTGTGCACACAAGTGCAAACAACAGACACGGCGGCAGGTCCGACTAGTTTGTGAATAAGGATTTTAATAAAATTATCCCTCTATGAACCCACTCAATGCCTTTTTGTTACTTGCATCAAAAATTTTCATTTTGCTACCCTCTACCAAAGCATGAGCCAAAGCACTGAGTAAAATACTGAGTAGAGCACTGTGCATTACTCTTTGTCGCTGAGAGAGAAGTGCATGTGCGGCTATCTGTCTCTCGTGCTGCTACGAAATCTCTCGCACATTCGTTTTGTGCGCTCTTCTGAAACAGGAGACGCACACTTGAAATTGGGTGAAGCACTTGCCTATTTTGCACTACTCTGTGTATTTCGACAATCCCTGGTTGCAAACGGGTTTTTTCCGGTTTTGTTTGATTCCTGCCTCAATTTCAGAAGATGTTACATGAGCACTCTAGGAAACACAGTTCCTATACTACGTATAAAATCTCCTGCATCGTGGTCTCTGGCTTTGTATTGTTGATTAATTTCCGCCAAACAATCGTGAAAATTAAGTCAAACGTTATAGCTTCATTACGCATAGAAAGTATCAATTATCGTTCTTCTGGAGTTATTTTTAGGGCTTATGTATCGATTTTCGGTCTTTGACCAAATCACGGAACTTTCTTACAAAATAAAACGCATACTAAGCACCAAATGATACCAAAGCATTATTTGACAGTTGATACAGAATCTACCTACAGTTAAGATGCAGTGTTGCCGTTTATTCCAACATATTTCAATAATGATTTCAACACCGTGAATACTGTTTTCTATGTGTTTATAGAAAAGTACCCAGAAAAGCGTCGTCTCATCGGTACATTTTCTCAATTTTTTTTTATCTCAAGAGAATTCCAAATTAAATTTTAAGAAAAAAGTTTATAATATCATAAACCGCGAATCCTTTTGTCGTCACTGTACGTGCAACAAAAATTACTCGTAACATCATTTATTCTTAAGAGTGTATATTCAAAATTTTAGCTACTCTGGACAATTTTATGAAATCAGTGATGATTCAAGTTCTAAAATGCAAAAAAAAACAATCCGACTCCCGCAAAGAAAACTGTATCCACTTCAAATAGATGTATGCATGCACAAAACCAGCTCCGAGCAAAACCGTCGTGCAACCGTCGTTGCCGCGATACAGAAGCGTGACATGTTTACGCACTTGTAACAACACTAAACGATCGTTTCCGCCAAAAAAACAAAAACCGCCCATGGTGATACGGTCGGTTGTTTACATTAGCCAGACCGCCCAGCTGCGAGAAGTTTTGTTATGATTATTCACCGACCTCATTTGAAACATAGTTCCATATGGCTACATCAAGCGTTTGGATTGTGTTTACTGTTTACAGCAGACGACAAACAATCACCATCATTGACTGTTTGTAATATGGCATTGTTTATAAATTCGTTTATTGGGGCAATTTTCCAGTAGCTAGCCGCATCCTTGCCCAAGCGGATTGCATCCCACGCCAAAATAAGCGACTTTCCATAAAACTTGCCTGAAGGTCACTGCATCTACAATTGATTTCGTTCCAATTCCAAAACGGAAAGACATCGAATCGGAAAACCGTGTGAACACAACCGCGATCGTCAACGGCTCTATCTGAGCTGCCACCGGCCGAAAAAGTAGGTCATAAAAACAAACAGAACCACAATTTCGATGCCAACCTGCATTGAGGATGATGATGATGCGGTGCGGTGAGAGAGCGAGATCCACATTCGATACTTTTTACTTTTCGTCGATCGTCTTCTGGTGGTTGCAACTGCGGGATGGGATTTGTTTTGCTTTCGGAAAAACCTACTTAAACTTAAATTGTTGATTTTAGATAAAGTTTGTTCGAAGCTGTTTGCTTTTCGGTTCCATATGGGGACGCACACACACGCACTCATTTTCGACCGGGCATTCTTCACTTGGCAAGCAGGATGAAACGATGTAGGATGAAACCTAAATTGCGACAAAAATTATCACCCGTGGAGTGACATGCTGTCGTAATTAACTGTCGAGGCCCATTTCGGGAAGATTGACTTGGAACGGGATGCAATTTGAGTGGGAGCGTTCATGGCCGATGACGCGGTTTGTTCGAGAAAATTGCCCATCACGGAGTTTAAGGAAGTGCTTGCAGGGATGTGCTAGCCTACTGTGCAGCTCACCGACCATGACGACGACGGCCTGCCTCGAGGCGAGATGCCTGCTTCCTCGCTAAACAAACAGCGAAGAGTACAGCATAGAACGGCAGGGACAAAAAACGGCACAGGGATAGGAAGACATTGTGTTCAAATATGTACGTATGAAAAATAGAAGCCAAACATGCGAAATGAAGTTACTGGATAATGATGATGATGACGACGATGATGACACACGACGATGACGACGACCTCGTCGATTGAAGGCATGTGGCAGTAATATCGACTTCGAACAATTCCCCACATAAGTTTAGAGCCATATGTCATACAGAGTTTGTGCCATTTAGAGCGTTTCAAGATGTGTGATCTTGCACTTTGCTTATGGTTTTGAAAAATTACAAATTGGAATGGTGTTATTTGTTATGGTGTCATTCACAGGGTTCTTCAATTTGGAAATGTTGGGTTCTCGTGTCATATATTATCATCATATGAATAAGATAAACAGGTTTATCTAATTGTTACCAATCATAATTTGGTAATACAAGGTGGGGTGAAAAGTAACCTCCTTGGGAATGAAAAAAAGATTTTTTTTTTGACGAAAGACTACGTCTTTGTTTTCTCTACTGGGGTACAACTTAAAAAAATATCTATGACCGTCACGAAATGTGGTCAGGTTTTGAACTTAAATATCTCAGTTGTTTCTCCAAACATTTTCTAAATGTTTACCCCAATTGATCGTAAATATTTGTACGCGTCGATTCCAATCATAGAAACTATTGATTTTCAAAATTAAACTATTTAAAATAAAGCCAATATAAGGTGATGTCACATAGTTCCGATATTTTAGAGTAAATTTACTAAATGCACAGTATTCTCCTGCCACAAACTACAATTTAAGTAAGGAATGTCTCCTATGCATCATTAAAAGATATATAAGGGATACACTTTAGCTTACACCTTTATTTCAAGTGTTGACCAGCCGGATAAGACATTTTTTTAGTGGCTCCCGGAAGTTCAACAAGCGAAAGCTTGATAATTCTTACATCGCTCATCTTGTCAAAAGATTCTTGTGACATATTTTGAGTTAAAGTGTTATTGAAAAGGATTTAGTGAAAAAAAATATCGTAGAGAAGACAATTTGTGATACAGTGACGAGGGCGGAAAGTTCAGGGTGGGACCCTGGGAGGCCCATCGCAGTGAAGGATCGCAGCTCAACGGTGCCTGACTGGATGAATTCTGGCGCATTTGGACGATTCTGCCACTACAAGGTAGAGAAGACAATGAAGAAAAGAATCTTATTCCCTCCATTGTCGGAAAGTCCATGACAGACCTCATCGGTGAAGTTGATGTCACGACAGCGAGTTCGCAGCGTCGAGCAAGCAAGGCAGTGGCTGGCTCTAACGAAACTGAGTGACGGTACGGCCGTGTCTAGGGTCTCCCATCCCAAACTCAACAGGTGTCGCTGCGTCCTTTCCTGTCGCGAAACGCAGGGAATTACTGAAGAGGAATTAGTAACTGAACTTAAAGAAGTCAGTATCATCGAGGTTAAACGCATTTTCCACACCGAAAATGGAAAAAGATCAGTCATCGTCACGCTCGATGGAACAGTGGCCTCCGAACACATCCGTGTTGGCCCACTGCGCATCAAGAACCGAGTATACGTTGCTATCCCGAAAATATGCTATCGATGCAACAACTATGGATGGCCACACCAAGTTCCGACGGAACGAGGAGGCGAAGTGCAGGAACTGATCCAAAGTCCACAATTTGCAGGAGGATTGGCAAGTTACAAGAGCGACTGGAAGTAGCTGGCGAAACCACCAATGAATCGAAGTTAATCAAAGAGAAAGACGAAATTATCAATCAGCTCATGGAGACTATCGAGAAGCTGACACACAGGTTCGACGATCTAAAAAGAAAGCAACAGGCCAAAAAGGATAAGAAGCGATGCAAGAAGGCTCTGGCCAAGGAAAAAGCTAGCAATTCCTACATGGAAACCGACTCAAGCGGCAATGCAGACTTCCTCAAAAGGAAGCGCAACTTCTGTTAGGTCGAGCACTCAGATCACAACACCGACAAATAAACGCAAATCCCAAAGGACTCGACTTTTTATTCACACAGTTCGAACGAAACATTTAAATTTATGATGACTTAGATGTAACAAATTTACCTACATCATATCCAATAGAAATTTAAGCGTGATCTTAAATTTACAGCACAGAAAAATGTTAGCTGTAATTTTACTCGTACTGTATAAATAAGCGCTGTAAATTTCAAATGTGCTTTAATCTACCGGTCAAATTTGTTGCGATTCTATGAAGCAGATTATTTGTTCGTTTGATTTTTGCATATAAAATATAATCAACTAGTTATTGATAACAATATATTTATAGGTCTTGCGAAGTTTTCTACAAGAATATTTCATCTGTGTTCGATAGTTTTTTTTTCTCACATCGAAAAAGAATAAAGAGGAGTCAAGTGACTATTATTTAGAGTTCACATTTTCAACCAGGCACTTGTAAACATGCTGATTTCGATGAATTCGGGCGTGGCCAACACACTTCCGCTGCTATTTCCACAGTCACACATATTTTTTTCTCATTCATTCTCAAACATTCTCAAACTGTACTTCAAAATATTCAGTTTTCACTCTCGAACCTAGACGTACACAATATGGCGGCGCATTTTTTTTATTTTGACATGACAACCTGAGCAGTGATGCTGAATTGTGTTGAGCTCATGTAAATTTCAAGCGTTTGACTTGGCAAAATAAGACTGTGTCGTATAGTTATATGTTATCGAATGCAAATATGAATTCAAGCTAGAATATTTTTTTAAATGCGATACAGTTTTACATGAAGTAGATATTTACTGTATTTTGAATTGAAAAATATGCTCAACGATAATTATGTAGACGAGTTTTCAGTGATGGTTTAGATTACATCATAAGTAATTTTTCTGTTTTTTTTCTGTGTGTGATTCATCAAGAAATTCCAAGTTTTTCAGGGTATAAGTTAATAAAGGCAACAAGTAACGCATTACATTGCAAACAATCTGTTTCTCTTGTGTTTTAGGCTTTCATCCGATAAGAGTCACGATTTTGATCAATTTTACTTGATCGTGTACGTTCATTATGGCAGCTAACGAAAACAAATCAGATTTGTTGCTTGATTCTACCAACGGTTATATGGATTGTTTCAAACTCAATTTTAGTATGATTCAAACTGAATTGCTGTTTGAAAACAACAGATCGAAAACTGTTGAAACAACAAACATTTCCGTTTACAATCACCTACATTTTTCCTGTAATTTGAAGAATATTCTCGTTGCAGTTCAAAACCGGGAAAAAAATCACTCGTACAAATCAGTTAAATGCTTTTCCATATGGCAAAAGGTGTCGCATCTAGTGGAGCTGTGGAGAAAATCAGATGCGCTGTACAGCGCACTAGATGCGCCTACAATGCAAACATTAGCAAATAGACTAAAATTGTTTGGCGCTAGTGGGGTTTTCCGGTTTTCAGCCCACAGCTGCGAGGTTGTAAGAATATAACAACATTACTAAAGGCAGGCGTCCATTGATGTGGTGGAGGTGTGGCATCTACTGCATGCCAAAATACCTTGTCGAGGTTCGCATCACGCCACAAGACTTTGAAATGATAATTTGGCCTGGTATGTGATACCACACCTTGCCACATCGCTGCGCTTTTCCTTTTTTTCTGATTGGCCAAGCTGACAGCCAATGTTGCCAATGGACACTCTAAACAAAATATACTTAAATAAGTTAAAAGCACAATAATCGATGAAACTTTGCAAAAATCAACTGTATCGAAACATCGGATGAAATCGTGAAAAATCGTCGATTATCTTTTCATAGCGATGACCTCAAAACTGGTCGATTGAAAGAGATGCGAATCGCTTATTACGATTTTCGTTCGATAAAATCCGATAATTTGGTTGAATCGGATTTTATTCGAATTTTTGAAATTTCATCCGGTTTGGACAACACATTTTGATTAAACATCATTTCTTTTCTAAATCTGAGATAATCCGGAAGAGTCGCGCGCCTCAGGTAGGCACCTCACTCGCATTGTCGCCTCTCACATACATGAAAACTTACTTATCTTAAAAATACCTTTATAGGTAAAATTAACTTTTTCAATCATACTTCAGGTTGAGTTAAAAACTACCTACCAGTGAGAACTAAATTATATCCAAAATAGTAGTCCTATCAGAATACTTAATTTTGAGTACTTTCACACTTGATTTTGATAGTTTGAGTTCACCGTGTGTGTAGCATTTGTGATCATTGTAAAAAGTGACAAAAAAAAAATACGGCATCCTTGATTTTTGCAGTTTTTGCACTGGGTGCATCAACCTTGATTGATTAAATGCTAGGGGTAGGACACTTCTGTTGAATACACTTTTGGAAAAATATTTTCATTTGCTTGATAATTACTGAAACATCAAAGATACATAATTCCAAAATGAACCCAAATTGGCCTAAGCCCAAATTCAACGAAGCGCCCTTTTCTAGGGTACATGTAATCACTCCAAATATTTCCAATTGACGGAGGGGAAGTTTGGTAAAATCAAAAATGATCATAATTTTGAACATTTGCTCCATAATGAGCTGTGTGCCTCCATCGCATTCCAACAAATGGGCTCCATTTGTACAAACCTCGGAATAATTAAATTTGCATTTTTTTTTTCGCTCGCTTCATCTCTCTGAGCCATCGCCTGCTGTGGGCATCCAATGATGCCATTTCTTCCATTGTACAAGCCCCCTTCTCGGGGTCCGAATTCAGTTTCAGTGCACCGGGTCCGTTTGGTGGTTGGGCTTATGTGCGGTGTATTTATGCATTTTGCACATTAATTGCTTTCAATGAACTTTCATCGGTGGTGAGTTTATGTGTTACTGCAGCGAATACCACTAGTACTAGCCATAACAACCGAAACGATAAGTTAAGCGGTTTGCTGAATTGAAATTGTGTAATTTTATGTTCCAATGACCACGGGGGCTGTTCCGCAGGTTTCCATTGTTCAACTAAATCATTGGTATGTTGTTGTTGTTGCTGTGTGAGGCCTACTACGATCAGCATTCGAACATATATATATTTATGAAATAGTTGAGCCTCAATTGAATTTGTACATCAAAGGCTCAAAGTAAATCTTATATAAACTATTAAACCCGACATGTATAAAGTGATAAACTCAATTAAGATGCAAGTTAACCAAACTCAAAGCCAGTTTTTTCGTTCAACATTGAGGTGTTGGTAATGAACATTTATCACTGTATTTTAGTTGGCGGATAGAATACAATGATACATTTTCATGAAAAAACTGTTAGATGAATGCGATGACTACGATGATGTTTAGTTGCCTCTTGGAGCCTATGGAGCCTACCTTACTCGAACATCAAACAAATTATTCCTTAATGTTAGCGTTGAATCTTCATTTTTTTTCGCGCACCTTGCTTGCATAACCTTGCTCGGAGGAAACAAGGCTCCTCTGCTCGAGGGAAGATTGGATGTGGTGCATGATGATTACATACCGACACCAAATCGAGACCAATCTCAAGTGTTATGTTGTTGGCTATTTAGTGCAACCTCGTTCAATGCAACCACCCAATCGACACAGATGATGATGCTGATGATGATCGTCGACGTAAAACATCGTAAAGTCGTTCGAGCGCAAGAATTTACGGCTCCCGGCTTGAGTGATTCTGACGGGGAGAGTTGGATCAAGGATTGTGTAATTTGTGATGAATTTAAGCGGTTTCTGGCGATGGTCAAAAACCGGTATTGAGGTAGGTTTTATCTTTTTTCGAAATCCGCTTAATGAATATGAATTTGGTTCTGCTCAAATGCTTTTGAATTAGAATCTAACTTAGCTAAAAGACAATAGCTTGGACAGATAATTTTTCAATTTAAGCCATTCAAGAGTACGTAAAGCATGAATATTTTTAATCGCTTGAGATGTTTCAACCTGTTTCTTCGAAACTCGTAGCTGTGGTCACACTTAGAGGACATTTATACAAGTAAACAGCCTATATTTCCAACATAAGGTACCGAAAAACGAAACTTCGCACGATCGAAATTGCTCGCATTTTCGAAATGCACAGATCATATCGCAGCAGCCTTCATTCGATCGACAGCATATGTATGAAGCAGAAAACGAAAACTGTGATCGAATAAAACACATTCACATTTTTTTCCAACCGGAACGCGTGCATGTGTTGCGAGTAGAAGCAAAACAAAAGGTATTTTCCCGATGAATGCAGTGTGAATTGAAAGAATGGCAAAGAAGCGATTCACAAGCAGTGTTCCTTGCTTATAAATTGAATTGTTTTTCGATAGTATAGGAAGTTATGGTACGGAGCAGAAACAACATAAGGAGCAGAAAAGCTTCACCGAGAAGAGAGCGAGAGAGTGAGAAAGCCAGAAAAGGCTGAGAATTGGAAGTGTGGCTCGCGATCAATACCAGGAATAGTGAATATTGATACGAAGCTAGGGATGTCAAGGAGCTTTTGAGATGTTGATTTTAATTTGAATACGGGTGAATGTAGACCGTTTGTGTTATGCACAATCGGGTAATATTTGTTTCTACGTTCTTCTTCTATTTGGCTATATACGCCCTACGGGGTTATAATTAGTATTCTTTGAAGCACTTTCACAGAATACTATATTTAGGACTATCTTTGCCACACCAAAACTTCCAAGCGTACAGTGTGTGGTAAGCATAGGGCAGTCAAACGAATTGCCCACTCGAAAAAATATTCGATTGTATCGGAAATCGACCCCTTGACCTACCTTGGATGGAAAAACAGGCGCGTTTACCGACTATGCCAATGTTTCTGACTTATCTGAATAAAAAAGAGTTATTGAATGAATGGTAAATGACGAATGGTTGTATGCTACCGATAATCGTTGTATTTGGTGAGTTTGGTTAACATGTGATACATTTATAAGGTGATTTTTTTAACAAGATCATTTATTCGTACAGGCTCAATAGAATTAATTTCAAAGAGCCAAGTTTTATTTCAATAGAACCTCTTGGTCCTTAGAAAACAATTTTATGGATCAACATATTGAAAGGGAACTATAAGTTTGATCTACAATATATGTTGTTTTAATTCTAGTTGTCCGCTTCCAACTGATCATTTTTATTTGAACATTTTAAAATACGATGGAAAAGAAAATACCCAGGTAAAACGAACTACAGTCTAATAAAAAAAAATCCATAAAATATAGATCACGTAGAGCTGAAATTCCTCAAACCAGTACATTAGATCGTCAACCTCGAGTCCGAAGGGAATCATAAAGCTCAGTTCTGACTCCACGATGCCAACCACATGACCAAATAAACCACATAAAAGGTTCCTTCTACACCTTAGGGGATGATAGAATGTTGCTATTGGCCTAAATATATTTACACTATTTGTGCTGCCTGCTAATGAGTGACTGTTAACGAAAAACAAGGAAAAGAATAAGGAACACAGTGATTTTTACCAGGCTCAGTTAAAAAATACCGATTTCTTAACAGCTGAGCTGTCGGTGGTCACCTCGGTAATCAATTTCATCTACCGATTCCTTGGTTCTGGATAAACTTTAGCGGTATGTCAAAAATTAGCGAACTAATCTTCAAAATTACCTGAACAATACAATAAAAAAAAACGCCGAACATGTAGCCACACCAATATATTCAATTACCGAGATCCTGAGCATTATTTTAACAGTTTCTTTTTAATTTACCTCTGGTAAATCCGCAAAACTAGTTCGAAATATTTCTAAAATACGACACGGTAATTTATGCCCCCATTTCATGCGATGATAATAAAAAAACAAATTCGCATGCCAGAACTTGTTCTGAGTTCAATTTGTATTCTCTCCAGTAAATTCCATCAAAATATACAACAAACAATTAAATTTATTCAAAATGCAGGTGTTGGAGACACAACGAAAACCACAACCGCAGCAGCCACACAAAACCCTATCCATCGGTACCAAAGCGATGAGTACCAATCGAGATCACCGATTGTATACCGATCTCGTTCCTATACCCCACACCATACTCATCCCAATATACATATTCCCATCCCAAAGGATCAGTTCAAAATAACAAACCAAGTCGAACGGACGTGCGCGCATTCTATTCTCCGTATAACACTCTATCACGGTCATTGTACCATATCGTTCGGTTCCATTTCGAAAATAATTACAAGTCCCCGCTAAAAGGGACTTTGTCGATTTGCAGTGTCGGTTAGGTGCATTCTTTCTAAGTACCCTTTTACGAAGGGACTTAGCCGTTTCAGTGCATCAGTCGGACCTTAGTGAAAAGGTCGACGAGCTAGTGGCCTATCGTTGAAGAAACTGGGCAGATACTTTGAGAAAGCAGTGGTTTAGTGACCCGTGTTTCTGTGCGCCTTTTGTACACTTTTTGGTGGCTGCTAAAAAGTAGCGAAGTAAGTCCTTCGGTGGCCGGCAATGTTCGTGCCCGAACAGCAGGATAAATTGACACCACGAGATGGATTTTAACAGAGAAAATCAGCATAAAAGTTTACCGAGCTCAAATTGTGGATTCAAATGTGAAACTCTATTAAATAATAGAAAAAAACCTTTTTCTAATTTCCGACGTTTCAGCGATCTTCAATAGCTTTTCCTAGTGGTGGAAGAGATGCAAGTTTTAGACGATATTTCAAAGAATAATGGAGTAGTAATTTCCATTGCAAGGTTCCTCAGAAATACAGAAAAATATTGTCAGGTCTAGTATATTTGAAAACATAAGGAAAATTGTCAAATTATTATTTTATTCCTACTTAATTGAAGAATTTGTTATGAACGACTCGAAATTACGAAATTAAACCCATCAAGAACAACTTCATCAATTTGAACTTTATGAGAGGCACAGTGATAACGGCTTAATGTCACTAGATAGAGCACTTCTTGTGGCAGCAAAAGAATCAATCTCGAAACCATTTAGATGTACTTCATTTGATGCACTGACTACCCATAGGTTTAAACAGACTCAGAAGGGTTAGATTCTGAACCCTTACCCGGTTCTTAATAAATTTAATAAGTCAACCCAACCAGATGTCCCCAAACCAACCTGGTTTCTCTTCCAATCCCACCACATTATGCGAAGCGTTCCTCCTTGCTCAACATTTGTATTTTCAACACCATTGAAGTCTTTCTCCATGGAATGATTTGACGATGCGAATATGGACCCCGAAGATCGCAGTGTTTTATAAGACGTTATGAATTCCGTTTTAGGGAATGGTAAATATATTAAATGGAAGTAGTTTTGATGACCTTTGTTTCATATTCGACAAAATGGCAAACTAAGGACTTCATTAAATAAATCATATCAAAAATCAACAAAATTGTTATTTAGATATTCTATTTAATAATATTTACAAAGACTTCTGTGTGAGTAAATCATTAAATCCAATATGGAGAAATGAAGCATGTCATACAGCATTTGAATATTCCCTGTATGTGTATGCAGATAAAACGCCTGTTGACTACGAATTTGAGAAAATCTTTGACTATGAACCAGCAAATTATGAAAACATTCGGAATTAACTAAACTTAATTGATTGGCATACAGTCTCAAGAAAGGAAATTATTGTCGAAAGGTCATCTGAAGTGTTCAACATTAAGTTAATTAAAATGATAGAAGAAGTCAAATTGCGTCTAACGTCTACGTCATTTTTTTAAAAAAATTCGGTGTGGTTCAACAAACAAAAAAATAATCTTATAAAATCGAAAGCACATAAAATTTACAAAAATTATAACAATCTCTAAAATTGGAAATTCTGGAATATTTCAAAAACTGAACGTGAAATTAAATCTTGCCAAAAAACTTGTTTAATTATGTCAATACCAAATTGAAGTTGGCAAAATGACCATCCAGGATGTATTTCAATGATGCTGCAAGTACTGAAAGCAATAACTCAATAGAAATATGTATTTTATTTGCAAAGCTTTTTCAAGAAACCTTCTCAGAAGCAGATTGGGTTCGTGAATATTTTGGGTTCCATCCAGAACTTGCGCTAATGGCATTTGCGGCAAATCAATGTGCGTAACATTTTTGAGGAAATAGGACATTTAGATGTATCCAAAGGCTTGAGACCTGACAGTGTACCTTCTTTGTTTATGAAGACTTTGGCTACTAAGCTTAGTTTGTGCATCAATTCGGCTTTTCAATAAGTTACTGGAATCCGCAGAATTCACAAAATTATGGAAAACTTATTTCTAGTACCTATTTTATAGTCTGGTAGGAATCTGACATTCATAACTATCGTTGAATAAACCCTCGTATCTTGCATATCAAAGCTCTTAGAGGCGTTTGTAAATATAAAAATATTTAAATAAATAAAAACTAGAATACATACTTAAAAGCATGGCTTTCTCAATGAATGTTCAACTATTTAAAGGTCGTTCACTAACTTACTCGAATTCATTAACTGTTCTGTGGAAGCAATGGATAACGGAAACCATGTAAAAGTTTAGTACCCAGATTTTAACAATCTTTTGATCGTGTCGGTATACTCTTACAAACAGGTAATATCCTTGAAAACACAAATACAACACATAACAAACAACACACAAAAACAAAAAGAATACTTAAAGAACTCAACAATTATCCAGTTTATTACATAAAATCAAGCAGTTATAATAGACAAAGATTACGATAATATTATGTCGGAAAAAATACACAACGGACCCTATAGAAAACAGAGAACAGACCCTCTTCCAGAAATTAATAAACATGTGGAAGAACCCTTACAGATTGCAAACTAGTATTGGAAATGAAATAAGTAATCTCAAAAAATCAAACCTTTCATTATTTAGAATTAAAGGCTTTCCTAAAATTCACAAACCTGGCAATGAAATGTGTGAAATCATCTCACCTGTCGGAGCTTCAACCCATAAAATAGCTGAATGGTTAGACACTGAATTCAAAAACATGGCAAAACAATTTCCCAGTAGATCAATTAACAACTCACAACAGTTCACAGAACTTGTTCATGACATTGATGTGAGCGAAGAAAGGTGCCCTATCGGCAACCGTCTCTCCCCTTTTAAGTGAATTGTCATGGCAAATTTCGGAAAACAATCACTAGATTAAAACCAACTATCTACTGCTGGTGGAGATGCGTGGATGATGTATTTAGCTTGACACTGAAGAAGTCTGTACGTAGCAGACGAAATAGGCCTATCTGTCAAAAGATAAGCTCATAGTAGAAATAAAAGGAATTTGCTCGCGTTTACTAGCGAAAATTTGAAAAAGTGTTTAATGGTTTTATTTTTTATTTTTTTAAAAGTGATCAAATGTAGTGTTAATTTTAAATTCTCCTAGTTTTCCAATCACAATTGTTCTACTAATACGCTCAAAAAAGTTTTTTTTTAAAATAGCGTTTAAAAAAAAGTGAAAGTGTATTTAGCACTTTAAAAAAATCCCCTCTTACCCTTACTCTAGAAACTTTAAATAACACACACAAAAACATCGAATTTACTTACGAAGTTAAAAATGACAAAAGATTAACATTTCTGGACTTACTTGTAGGAAAGTACAATCTAAATTCTCATTTGAAATTTACAGAAACCGATACACAACGCACAATATCAAACAAAAATCAACAAAAATTAGCAAAACAAAATGTCAACACAAATTAGCATCATTTAACCACATGATACACAGAAAACAGACATCACCACTAAGTCCAAACGGCATAACTAAAGAACTTGCATACATTTTTGAGACAGCACACTTAAATAGTAACTCACAAAAAGCAATATAAAATATAATCAATAAAAAAAACTTAAAAAAAAAATCACTCACCAACATTACCAAAAACACAACCCCAACTGCAATGACCTATAACACCAACACTAAACAATTACGACCCATCCTTCGAAACTTTGTTTTGAAATAGTTTTCACTAGCAAAAATAATCAACTTCAAACTCTCTTAGGCTCTGGGAAAGACCCCCATGACAATCTTCAAAAATCCGGGATCTACAAAATAACTTGTGATCATTGTGGAAAGATTTACATAAGACAAACCAAACGTACCCTAAAAACTCGCTTCAAAGAACTTATCGCAGAAGTCACTAAAGCCAACAAAGTCAGCGACAAAGGAATCATACACAATTTCAAATCAAAAGTAGCTGAACACATTTTCAACGAAAAACACTTCATAAGCTTGAACAACTTACAAGTTTTAAGGCAAATCACAAACCCTTGGAAACTAAATGTAGCAGAAAGCGTAGAAATTTACAATCAAAATTAAAAAAAAAATATTAACAAAGATTAAGAAAACCGATATTTGTGGCTGTTTAAATATATTCCTTACTAAATTGATATTCATAGCTGTTTATAAAACCTTTAACCTACACAACATACCTAAACAACATACGACATAACAATAATTGACTAACCTACCGATCAAGAAGATCTGTTTTTTTATTATTTTAGATTTTAATATACAATATTTTTATGAACCCTCCTCCCTTATATACTACACGACACAACAACAAATGACAACCTACCGATCAAGGAGTAATATATAGGGTATGTGTCCCTTGACTCAGCCTAGTATGCAACAATCGATTACATTTTTTATCATAACTCATAAAGTTTTTCAGTTGGAAGCAAAATTTAACTAGCTATACACTTGACAGGATATGTTTAATAACCCATCTGGTAGTATGTATCACGAAAAGTTACACAACGCATTTTATAAAGTCAGAAACTTTCGAGGGATATGGATGTAATGTCGGTCTGTAGGCATCAAATTGGGTCTATTCATGGATGCAAATTCGTCCCATTCGATAGATTTGTTATTGAATGTTTGCTATGTACGCTTTTTGCCAATTTTCTGATTCAAGGCGTTCCCAGCTGTTTGCGCTCTACCCAACAAACAATTTTACTAACAATCAAATTATACTTAAACTGCTAAGAAACACTTAAATGGTTTTAACATATGATTTAGCGGTCATTCGGCAATCAAAACATTATAATTCGCTCTACACAGATTTTGTTCCTTTAGTTTGTGTTGAGATGAGCCATATGAAAAACATTCAACTAAAACTCAGACATTTGTATTGTAAATGTTACCAATAACAACATTTTCACTACGCTTTCCAAAAGACAGGCCATAATTGGGAACCTAGAAAAAAATATGTCCCTAACATTGGGTCTATGGTTTTCATGTTAAATCATTGTTATTTTACCTATGTGAACTATTAGTTTATAACGTGTGACTATTTTATGTACATCTTGGCTGCATTATTCGGTTTATAGGTTCAATTTCGGCAAATTTAGATCAATCGAAGAGCGTGTACATAATCTGTTCAGCTTAACCATTAAATATGGTTATGGTGTCTGAAAAGTCAAGGAAATCGAAGATTACGCGAAAGTGAACAATTATAAATTCATTAATTATGTCTTAATTGCGTTTAAATAGATCGGTCATCCTGATAGCAACATGATTTTGCTGATTCTCGCCGAAATAATGACATATTAGGTACATAGGCCGAATCAAGGAGCTAGGCTAACATTACATCCCGTTACCCTAGTTTTTAAGATACCTTAACACAAAATAATGTCACTTAACAGACACGTCTCTTGGGCACAACGGACGAAAACGATTTTCTCTTCCTAGTCGAGCACTGGGCACTGAAAAAGTCTGTAAGTCGCAGATGAAATAGGCCTATCTGTCAGCGAGTGCTCCGCTACACAAGTAATATTAAGTACATTTGTTTTTAACTCAATCTTAAATTTTATTTAGCATTTTTAGCTCAATGCTTACATAGCTGATGTTTTTGAGCATCAAATTTGAAACTTCAGGGCAAACAATCAAATCTTGTTCACTTCCAAGATCATCTTCATGCGTTCGCGGAAAATCTAAAAAAATGGCGCTGAAAAGTTAAGATGGGAAATGTTGCCATGTTTGATCGCCTGTGCAATATGACCGATAAAGAAGCAAGCGAGCTGACTTCGGCTCTCCAAGCAGAAACTGTTGCACATTTGGATACACTGGAGCAGCAATTTGAGAAGTATTTCCCCGAGTTGAAGCAAGAAGTAGCTGCTCTAGTACGCAACCCGTTTTCATCTTCATTGGATGTGGCTAGACTTCTAGATGAGATACAGGATGAATAATTGGACCAGAAAAATTTTTCGTCTCGCGATTTGTTTCGTGAAAAGGAACTGAGCCAGTTCTGGTGTGCTATGTATGGCTCGTACCCCAAAGTTTCCATGGAGGCATTGAAGATCCTAATCCCATTCGTGCCAACATACCTTTGTGAAAGCGAATTTTCAACTCTACTTCCAATCAAAACGGAGACGAGAAACAGACTGAACGTTGAAGATGACATGAGATAGGCGTTGTCTCAAACACAGCCCCGAATTGCAAATCAAATGTCCCAAATCCAGGCGCAGCAATCACACTGAGAGTGTTTTGCCTGGTTATAACATAAAATGTCGTAATAAATTAAAAAGATCGTAAATTGATGTATTTCTTTGTTTTTTATCGCAACATAATCACATTAGTTTTCAAGGAATTCGCTGGGCCATTACTGATTCAAAAGGGGTCCCAAAAGTGAGCCCAGAAAGGGTGGGAACCACTGGTTTTAGTTGTTCCGTTGAATCGATTGTATTATTCAGTGTTATATTTTCTGATTGTATTATCGACAAATAACTTTCCCAGTTGGTATTCCTAGGATTTCCTAGGACTACAGATTGTTAAGTCAATGTAGGTTGATCTCCTTTATTACATAAATCGATGTTGTTTGAAGATATGTATTCTAAAAGGTCTTCTCCTCTTTTATTTACGTCGGTGCTTTCTCAATTTGTGTGATGCGAATTTTCATCACATCCAACGATAAAATGTTTATTAACATACACATCATAACTTGTTCTATTTTTACAGTGTCCACCGTATATTAAGATGAATTTTTTATTCGAAAAACGAGAACCTGATTTAAAACTGTCAAGCACTGGGGAGCGCAATTTCCCAAAAAAATGCATCAATCTACTGACCATCCCTACCACCCAGAACTCGCACATAAACAACTTCTCTCTGCACATTTCCACTCTCGCAGAGACCAAACACTGTGCCAGCCTACTAGTCATGTGTGCAAGCACAATTCTCCCATAACATAACCGGGTCCATTAACTTGCTTGCCCATAGCAGGCGAATGGGGCAGCCCGAGTCGGTAGTTGATCGTCGCTGGTCGACCGGTGAGGATCTGTGTCGCGCTGTTCAGATAGTGCACCAACTAGCCTACTACATATTGCACCGCGTACCAACTCAGTCCATACTAACTAGTCTCTCCCCCCTCCGCCCGCACGAGACAGTGCCGGTTTTCACCTTGCGCTAGTCAGAGGTGCTTTGCGATTGGAGGACACCTCTTTCAATTTCAGCAAGAACAAGATATCTTGTCGGCACGGCAACAAAAGCAAAATTTATTGGAGCGCAAAACCACCGCATCGTCGTCGAGTTGGTGTTGTTATTTTTTTCGTCGGTTCGACTCTCGAGAGTGATCTTTCAATGCAGCAATCCGATTGAATTGGAATAATAAGGGGAGCTGACTGGATCGAGGGAGGGCGCCTAGTCCATAGCGATCGAGAAGGCAGCGAGGCAGTCGTCGTCGGCGAAACTCAGAAAAACCAGTTCTAATGGATTTTGTTTTATGTTTAGAAGTTTAGTGCTAATAAAACGTGAGGTAAATCATTACACTCAGTTCAAAGTGAAGAAAAGATAGGAAAAAAAATAGATGTGTACGAAAGAAGTAAATGAGCAACCGAAGAGGTGAGGATCGCACGAGAACCCGATGAGGCCCTCGGGAGTTATGAAATCTGTTCTTTTTCTCACGGTCTTACCGGTGCAGCTGGATCCAACAGTCGTCTAGGAAGCGAGGAAGAAGTTGTTGGCGTTTGAGAGATACCGACCTGAAAGAGTTGTTGCTTCTCGGTTCTTATTATGAGGCCAAATCCAATTATGGTTAATTAAATTTGAAAGCATCGGAAGTGTGCATAATACGTTATCGAATTTCGCCGAGGTGGTTTCTACGGAAAGTTACAAAGTGTCGCTGAACGACGGTGGCCGAAAGTGCATACAACCGGTCGGCAGTTCGAATTCGAATTAATTTTGGTTTCGCATCGCATGTGATGTGCATTGCAAAGTGTTTTATGTCATCGGGCATTTGTTCGGCTGGTTGCAACGGTTGAGTGATGGCGAGCAAAACTGTATATTAGCAGGTTAGACTAGCAACCGACCAATCAACGGGCGAGGCACTGCTCACAGTCAATTGGTGGCGATCAATTAACTAAAATATGATATCGTGTTCGGTGAAATGGGTATTCCTTGGAATGGGTTGATTGTGAGAATGGAAATTTGATCGGGGTTTTGGTTGTGGTGGCAATTGCGGTGGCGTTCATTCGGAATGAAATCTTGGTAAGTGAAGGTAATGTTTTTTGAACATGCATGTTTAAGTTGTAATAAATTATATTAGAGATTGCATTAAATGGGGAGTGCACATTTGTGTTCATTAAAAGAATCATTAGCAAAAAGACACTAAATGATCCGCATACATTTTTTTGAATGCAGTACTGAATTTTAGTGATAATTGAAATGTTTCAATCACCACTATAACAAATATGTACAATAGTGTACTAGGGCAAGGTACGAAAACTTTGAGTGAAAAAGTGTGTATCAAATCTTAACACTGCCTTTGGCTCAAATATTACACATAGCAATCGGTAAAACTATAACAAAAATGCCTTGAAGATGTTAAAGTGATTATTTGGAAATCTGCTAGAAGGTTCATGTCATGTCGAATTATGGAAAGTTTAAAATGAAATCTGGCTCAGGTGGCTCGTTTTGAGCTGAAGCAAAATGATTTTAAAGAATCTAACAGCTATGAAGACTTTTTGGTAAAATATCGAGAAATAATTTCAATCCTTTGAACAACGTTAATCGTGTATGACGTTCTTTTTTTCTGAGAATAAGTAAATTTTGTTTGATTCCCCAAGGAAAAAAGTTCCCTTCCACATAAATCCGTCTAAAAAGTGTTTAACTTTAAATACCTAGGATTATTGTTAGGTCCCATCCTCTCCTGGAAAAAAAACCATATTGAGCAATGACAAATTTCATATCTTTGTGGCTTAATGTACCGTCTAAGGCCATCTGTTCCTTCAAATGCACTGCTTAGTTTTATTTTGGGTGCATACATTCGCGTCTGGGGTCAGTCGGTAAATCCAAAGTAAAAAAATCTTCAACTTTTGCTATACACATGTGTTTAAAAGTTATTTATTCATTATTACAATTACAATTCTCGACGCTTCAACGCTATACTAACTTTATGCACAAAGCTTTTCCATTAAGAGGGTTATGTGGAGTCCTGTCATGAATGTTTATATACACAGAAAAAATAATCAATTTTAAAAGGAGGCGTAAAATTTCCCCTCATTTAATTCTAAGCCTAAGGAGTCGTAAACAACGAAATTGTATGCAATATTTCATGCGCCATACAACAATGTTTGCAATTTTTCATACAACATGCTAGATTCAGGCGTTATCTGGCTAAAAATTGTCATGCAATATCTCATTATTTCCTGCCAAATCTAGCATTCCCTTTATGTGCATTATTTAACGCAGAAAATTGAATGCTTATTTTTATCTGTGTATATATTAGTAGCTGAACCCAGTGCGAGCGCTGCTACGCTTGCAACTAAATGAATGAAGATTAAATATAACTGGTTGTTTTCCGGAATGAGCTTTTTCTTGACTAAGAAGGGGTTCAAAATTATATCTGACATCCACTGGATTGTTACTGAAAAGAATAATATTAGATATGTATTAATATTCGACTAGTCCTGGAAAACAGAATAGATCATTCTATTTATCAATGATATCATTTCAATGTTGTAATAACATGTCTTCATACTGTTCTAGTTACATTTCAAAGATTGCAATTGAAGTTAATGGCTGATCTAGTCATAATTCCACTAAACTAAACATTACAACATAATCCTATACTGCTTATAAGCGCATGTCAGTCTTTCATGAATATAGTAGTTGAAGTTCAGAAGTGCAATTTTAAAGTAGATGTTGATGATGATGATGATGATGATGAGATACTACCATCTATTGTAGCAAGGTAACTTTCCATAGCAGTGGAATAATCTGAAAAACGATTTGATCAGGATTCTACTGTTGTTTGTGATCTTCAAGCTCCTGTATGAACGGCCAAAAACGTTTGGGCAAGCAGAGACACTTACGCGAAACCCGGGAATATAGGGAAAAGAATTGCCTTCCAAAAGCATGTTCACACAGACAGCACTAGAATTGAGCTCTCGATTGACAGAATAAACCCAATAGATGGGGTCGAAGAGCCCGCTTTCGTTCCCCTCGAAATGTTAACAATAGGAAGGAGGCAGTCCCATGCTCCCTATCCAAATCGTTTCACTTGTGTGCCCTGATGGTCCCTCCCTTTACCCGTTATATGTATAATGTCAATACGATGATATTCAGTATTTTTGTAATGGTCATTTGATTGCTTACCTTGTGTTAGAAAATTTGTCTGAAAGTAAAATTGGTTAGGGTTTATACCGTTCTTTATTGCTCTGTGTTGTCTCGATGTTACTGCATTTGAAGAGTTGACTTTAGGATGACGATATGATATTGCTCGTGGTCATAGGATAGCGAAGAGAATATAAAGGAAAAGGGATTAGTGATTGGTAACACGCTATGCGCATGTGAGATTTTCATGGTGATATTCTCACAACGGCCGTTCAGAATGGTTCGACGGATGCATATGAGAGATCATTCCCGTTGAGTTTTCGCTCGTTTACTCAATTCCATCATGTTTGCTTATAGAATACAAGAAACGTCTTACAACGTGCTTCATTTGTGAATAACAGGGCAATGATCCCCCATCGCATCTTCAAGTGATCATTACAAGCTGTCCATTTGGTTCAGGCACTTTTGAACGTTGATGGGGCAGCCGATTCACACATGAAATCTGCCGCGACCGACTCGACAGAACGCGCCCATACCCCTTTCTGAACCGAAGGGCAGGGGTGCAATTTTAAAGTGGATGGTATGCTAAAAAACAAATTGAGCCTTTCTTCCATATCCTGCTGCTCTAAACTCTGGAGATAAATGGTTTTAGAACGCAAAAGATGATTCCAAAGCGTACTAAAATTAATAATTGATATAAGAATGGAAAATTACATGATATGATTTGAAGGTTGTACCCCTAACTTCTCTATTGTCAAAATGACAACATTGCCCAGGATACGTCAACCAGCCTCTCCATGTTTCAGCTGGCAGTCTTAACAGTTCTTAAGTTATGCAAAAATTTGTGTTTCATTTTATGGAACCCACTCATTTTGCAATGGGAAGGAGTCTCAAACCACCATAGAGACATTTCTCGCCTTCAAAAACCTTTGCCTAATTAGTTCTCGAGTTATGCAGAATTGTGTGTATCATTTGAATAGGTGCCCTCGCTTCCAAAGAATAATGGGGTCTCAAACCTTCATACAAACATTTCTTGCCTTCAAAAATCTTCACATGTCCAATTTGGTTCCATTTGCTGAATTAGCTCTCCAGTTATGCAGTAATTTTGTTTAATATGTATGGGAGCCCCTCTTCCAGAAGTAGAAGGGGTCTCAAACGATAATAGAAACATTACTCGTCTTTAAAAATCCTACATGCCAATTTTGATTCGATTCGTTTAGATAGTTCTTGAGAAATTTGTGTTTCATTCGTTTAGATAGGGGAGGGCTCTCAAACGACCATACAAACATTGTTTGCCTTCTACAACCTCTACACGCCAAATTTGCTTGATTTGTTCTCGAGTTTTGCAGAAATTTTTGTTTCATTTGTATGGGAGCCCTCCCTCCCTTCCAGAGGGGTCTCGAACCATCATAAGAACCTCCCGCCGGCTTCAAAACTCCTGCATACAAATTTTCACGACAATCGGTTCAGCAGTTTCCGAGACCAATTTTCCGTGCAGTTTGACCCTCATATCAAACAGACAGCAAGAAATTCATTTTTATATATGGTGCACACAGCAAAATCTAGCCAAAGAAAAACTCGCAGTATAACATTATTTCTATTAATTTCTAAATCCGAAAAAAATCATCGTGACAGAGGGTTAATTTGTAACTCATTTACATCAAAATAATATTATTCTGACTTGTTGTATTCGTATGCTCTAATTTCACGTTTGATACCATCCATTAAGTTCTTCGCAGTGTCTTCTGTCACCTTTCTGGAAGCATTTTCCCCTTTTTTAGCAAAACCTTGCTCATAATTTGCCTCCCCTTTCGATTTTCCCTGGTTTCGCTTCCCAATGGCCCGATATCTTTCAATTGGACGAAGTTCTGGAGTGTTCGGAGGATTGCAGTCCTTTGGTACAATTCTGACGTTGTAGCCTGCATACCACTCCTGAGCCGCTTTACCATAATGGAAGGACGCAAATCAGACTAGAACAACACAGAACTCGTGTGCTTTTGGATGAATGGTAGTAAACGTTTTTGCAGACCCGAATCAATCGAAGTCTTTTTCATCAAACCCTAGTAGCACACTTGTTGCCATTCAGTTGATAACATTAATATGACTTGCAAAATCATAATCACGTTATTACAACTAATAATGATCGTAGTGTGCTACTTGGGAGGACTCTCTGCTGTACCTCAGCGATTTTTTTTCACTCCTACGTGCAATATTTTAAAAGTAAAAGTGCTTTGACGGTGTCCGGACTATTGTTGATACAGACCTTATTTTATGAGTTTCTCTTAAATTCTATGAAATTCTTTGAAATTCTTCAAAGTTCAATCCAATTTTTATGAATCTTACCTATTTTTTATATTTACGCTTTAATTACATATAATTGCCGAGGATTCTTCAATTTGCTCGTTTTCTCTGAAACCTCAATAAAATTCCTTGAATCTCTTCTTCTTATAAAATCTAAAAAGTTTCCCAAAAATTCACTAGAATTTCATGAATTAAAAAAAAAAATACTCTCTATAACCCTGTTGAAGGTTCTTAAAGATTCCCTGATTTTTTTATTAAATTCCAAAATATTATCAAATAACATCGATGTTGTTAAAACCTATAATGCGATATCAAAACCTAGAACGGCATTCTTCAAATTCCGAAATTTTCTAAGCTTGCTCAAATGCCTACCTCTTGCATGATTTTTTGAAACTTCCTAAAATTGCCTGATATTTACTGGAATTCTCTAACGCTTAAGAGAACAAATTTCAAATTATAAAAATATTTCATGAAATTTTCGAGAATTAAGTTCCGTATATAACCTAAAATTCAATTAAATATTCAACAATCCCTTGAATGATCCTTAAATTATTTTTAATTTATATGATTTTGGTACATTCAAGAATCCTATCCTCTGATATTCTGTATGGTTTGTGATAGTACCGCTGAAATTTAGTAAATTCTCTGTGGATTCCAATTGTTTCTTGGTAAAACATAGCATTTTCCTTGATTCCCTGAAACAACCTGAAATTTTAAGGAAATTCCTGAAGATCCCTCAAATTGTTGGACACTTCATTAAATTATAATTAAATTCTCAGAAATTCAGTGGAACATTCTTGAATCCCTAGAATAATTCTGAAATTGCCTTGAATTTAATTTTCTAAATAGCCTAAAATTCTTTCAAAACTTCGAAACTTTATAATTCCCATGATCTCGCCTGAGGTACTCTCATATTATCTGCAACGCACAGACATTTCCTGATACTTTATTATTCGATGGTATTCCGTGGATTTCACTGAGATGTCATGCTTTTTTATCGTTTTTTAGAAATCTTCTAAGAATTTGGTAAAAAGAATTTGATTTACTTTTATTCTAATAAATTCCCTGTGATTGCATATTTTTCATCTCTCTAATTTCCTGATACTTTTAAAAGAACTTTAAACTTTAAAATAGTCTGGAATTCACGGGAATTCCATGAAGCAAAATAACAAACAAAAAATTGACTGGAATTCTGTGGTAGTCGTTCAACTCTCTGATATTTATTTAAAATTCCCTAAAACTTACAAAAATCTCTTGAAGCTTTCTGAAATCCGTCAACATTATTTGAAGTTCCTGAGATTCATTTGATTACCAACCGAATTTCATAAAATTCCCCGTAAATTTCTTAGTATAATACGAATTGGAAAAACAAATAAAAAAATCTTAGGCGATTGCTCGAATTTCTAAAGTTCTTGTTATTCCTACAATTCCTAAAATTCCCATATTCATGAAATCCCTTAATTCTCTAGGCCTCCTTGAGTTGCCAAAAAAGGTTGAACACCTCACATTCAGTGTAACCCATGAAATTCTCTGAAGCATAATATAGTTCTCTGAAATATCGTCCCTGTTTCCAATTAATGAAAACTATTATATTCGTTGAATTGAACTTGGAGATGAACCACCTCAAATCATCGCCTTAATTTATCTGGGTAAAGTGTCTCCGTTTAAGCCATGAATAAATTGTAAAAAAATAACTCTTTAATCTCTATAAATTCTCAGCATTTCTTTGTATTAGCCATTAAGCTTATCTAATTTTCTGAAATTTGTTGAATTTCTTTGAATGTCTTTCAGTTTATCCGAAAATCTCTGAATATTTCTGAATTTTTCGGAATTTCTGTCATTTTTCACGAAGTTCTCTAAAATGTTCGGAACCTTTCCGAATAATCCTGAATTTCTCTGAAATTTTCTGAATACTTCAGAATTTATCTGAAAATCTTCGAATTCTCTCAAAAATTGTGATATTCTTTCAATTTCTTTCAATATCTCTGGAACTCTCTGAATTTCTTGATTTTTCTTTGATATCTCCGATTCTTTTTAAATTATCCATATTTTTTTTCTCAATTTCTCTAACAAAAGTGTGCATTTCTCAGATTTTTCTAAATGTCTATGAATTTCCTCGATTTTGTTTTCAATGAATTTTATTGATTTTTTCGAAATATATATGAACGAAATAAATATGAATGCATCAGAATACTTTTACATTTCTGTGAAATTCTTTGAACACTTCAGAATTTATCTGATTTATTTTAAATTTCTTTTAAACGCTGTGAATTTCTCGAAATTTTAGTTTTCTTCTTTGAAATTTTCTTAAATTACTCGAAGTTTCTCTAAAAATTTCAGTGCATTTTTCTAAATTTCTAACGAACTTCTCTGAATGTGTTTGCAATTCAATGAATTTTCTTAAATTGCTCTGGAAATTTCTAAATATATCTGAATTTCTCTGGAAATTTCCAAATATATCTGAATTTCTCTGAAATTCTCTGAAATTCTCTTGGATTCATTAAATTTTCTTGAAGTTTCTCGTATTCATCTGAGTTTTTCTTAAATTTTCTGTATTTGTACCCATTTTTTTCCTATAAATATATGCATTTCTCTGAAGTTCTCTGAATTTCTTAAATTTCCTGAACTGACTTTTAATTAACTCTGAAATTTTCTTTACACTGCTGAAATTCTGTGAAATAGTCTGAACTCAATTTCACAGATTTGTTTCTATGACATTCCCCTTATTTATCTGATTGTCTCTGAATGTCTTTGATTTTTCCTGAATATTTTTAAATTCGGAATTTCTCGAATTTCACGGAACTTTTGTGACCATTTCTTAAAAGTTCAGAATTTCCGTGAATATGTGTTATGATTTTCTCTAAATTTCTTTGAATTTCTCTAAATTTCTTTGAATTTCTCTTCAATCTGAATTTCTGGAAATTTGTCATTACTTCTCTGAAATTTTCTTTATTTTACTTATTTTTTCTGAATTTCTCTAAGCAAAAATTTAATAGTTTTCTGATCTGTTTATTTCCATATTTATTTAAGTTTACCGGGTATTTCATTAATTTCTATGAATTTACTCTATATTGTCTGAATTTCTATTAATTTCTTACACAGAAAAAAAAATGAATTTTAACAAGAGTGTTTCCTTTTGTTTAATACCAACCCAAAGGAGGCGTAAACAACGGAATTGTTTGCAATCTTTCATGTGCCCTAGAACAATGTTTGCAATCTTTCATACAACAGGCTAGATTCAAGCGTTATCTGGCTTGAATTTACATGAAATATTCCATTATTGGCTTCCAAATCAAGCATTTCTTTATGTCTATTAGATGACGCAGAGATTTCAATGTTTCTTTTTACCTGGGTAGATATTTTTCTGCATATATCCTAGTATATATCTGATAGATATTATGAGATGGGAGCATGGTAAAATCGAAAATGACTCTGATGGCCATACAAAAAACGTTTCGAGGATTAGATCAAGTGATGGCAAACGAATAAACAAATCAATTTACTATGGTGACGCAATTGTGTTGTTATTTTAATACCTTCAAGATATAATTTTCATGTTTTTCAAGTACTCTTGTTCCAGAGTACTACTGGATAATCGTTTCGACAGTTCTGATCATATAGAGGAACTAAATCTAGAAGAATTCTCATCGATTTCGGAAAAAAATAAGTTCTGAAGCAATTCACTGCATCAGAACGAAGTAGTCTGAGTAATGTAGGTTGTTTTCATCAGATTTATAGAAATAATTAAACACTTGAATTGCTTGAATGTACACTGTAGCTATGTACTAGCACATGGTTTGACACTCAGCAAAACAGAGAAGCAAAGAATACCCTGCTACAAGAAGTTACTGAGGTACCTCAAAAGCTGTTTGTTGTATTTTAATAATTTCAGATACAATTTTCAGTTTTCAAATATTCTGTTGTTACTACGTATCGTTCGGTAATCGAAAACAGACGCAACTGAATTGTTCTTTCAGATATCCTCTATTCTAGACCAATTGCTATTAATTTTTGTGATACTAGTGAAAAGTTCAGCTAAAAAATGCTGTTTTAATTAACCCTCAAAACTTCTATTCCTCATTTATTGTTTTCCATATACATATTACCAGAACTGCTCCACTTCAGCTTCCCCCAGTTTTACGACATCTCCATAGTTTAAGATAATCTGTTCGGGCAGCTTCAGTATTCGTGCTCCCCATAAAACCGGTAACGGCGCGTTCGGAACGTTTCGTGGGAGTTTCACCACCAAGCAGGCGCAATTTTGCTCTACGCTGAGCAGCCAAATTTAGGCCACCCCATGTGGGCGGTTCCTGGAGCGAAGAGCTTGACATTTCTCGCGGCTGATGAAGTCGCTCGCTCACTATAGCCTGCTCGCAGCTGTAGAAAGTTCCCCGTCGATCTAATGAATGGGGCTAACACTTAATTTTTCGAATCTCACGATTTTTGCCCTCGTCTGCCTCTTGTTTTCGTGTACGCGTCACTCCTTGGCCCGGGCAACGAGATTGCTGAATCTGGTTGAAAAACCAATATTCAGACAACGAATCCTATCATCCTAGCGGGTTCGGGTTCCCCTTGAGCGACCCGATTGATGCCTCGCCGCCGCCAGCAGCAGTCGCGATTTGTTTTGGACACACAAGAGACATCAGCTCACGCACTCCACCATCCGACCCCCCCCCCCCCCCGTCCCCCTCAGCCGCAGGAGAGGGCACAAAAGCCATGGACGTTTGTTAATGAAAGTTGCACACTCTCAGCACTCTCGGGATCAACTGGAACCGGTTCCCCGTATTGAGTCTCGCACCGCCGTCGCCGCTGTGCAGTGCATAAACGAACGACAGCAGAACTCTTGCAAGAGCACATAAACAGGTTTCCCACTTTTGAACCCATATCTGGCCGTCGATGTCGTCGTGGTCGATCGTGGTCGCGACCACATCATGAACCCCACGCGTGCGTCAAACATGTGTACTGCGGGCCTGTTACGGCCGTCGCAAACCCACGGACGGACGACAACAACCAGCTCATTACATATAATCCCGTTTTTTTTCTCAAACATATCTGCGCACCCGCGTGGCTCTCATTTCTCCCTGGCCCTGCCTTCGCTTTGCCGTCGGTTGATCCCCGGTGCGGGGAGATTTCCGAAGAAGTAGGTACGTGGCCGTGTCGCACTGTGGCAGCTGACTTCATTCATCGGAGGGTTTAAGATTGTTGTTGTTGTTGTTGTTTTGATGCAGTCGGATGTTGCTTCGCTTTCTTCGGGGTAGGAGGAGGCGGAGGAGGAGGAGAAGAAGTTGACACCGTAGAAGGAAGTCATTAGACATTTGCAACACTCGTTTATTGGAGCGGGAAGTTGGGTTAGGTTTTGAAGTTATCCAGTGTAGCTGAAGGGTAGAACAAGTTAGGTTATCTATTTGTAGGTAATATAGCATTTATTTCGAAATTGAACATTGATGAAGAAATGACTATAGGATTACTAAAGGGTTTGAGCTGTTTAGTGGAATACCTGTAACTAGAAATTAGAAGAAAAATTAGTATTTTCCATTTAATTCCAACTACCTTTGTATCTTCGCAATACGTATTCGTCTAATGTGTAGACTTCTCATGTCTCTTATAACCGATTAAGAAAACCAATTTCAGTTTTTGAATTTCACTAGATCACTAAGTCATTAATCCAAGTGGAATAGCAGTTCAGTTTATCATGAGTTATTTATTTATTGATGGTATCTAGCTGGAGCTGCGTGACAGATTGGTTGTCAAGACTAGACCCTTTTCCAACGTCACCTCTACTACACAGATAAAAAGAAACATTGATTTTTTTGCGTTATCTAATGCACATAAAGGGAGTGCTAGATTTGGCAGAAAATAATGGGATATTTCATATACAGTTAAGCCAGATAACGCCTGAATCTAGCTTGTTGTATGGAAGATTGCAAACATTGTTGTATGGCGCATGAAAGATTGCAAACAATTGCGGTTTCTATGCCTTCATTGACTTAGAATGAAACGAGGGGAAATTTTACGTGCTTGTTAAAATTCATTATTTTTTTCTGTGTACGACCAATACCTAAGAATCACATGAAATGTTAGGAACACTATTAAAATCTTATATTTTCCTATCAATAGATAAAATTGGAATCAAGCGTTTAGTGTACATTTGAAAAGCATTTATGTTTTCTTCAATTTTTAAGAAGTGCGTTGAGCACTAGTTGAAGTATTTAGTATTGGACCTTAGTATTTTTCAAACTTTCAGTTTCAATTTTCCCGTGATGATATTTTGTTACAGAGATAAAAAAAAAAAAATTCTGCGTTATGTACACGCTAAGATGATTATAGCATAAATTAGGTATTTATTTAACCCGAAATTAGGTATTGTTGACAATATTTACTCAAAATATCGGAAAAATCAAACTATAATAAACAGTAATTTTTACTGACATTTCGGTTATTTCCATTTTCCAATATTGGACGTTCTTATTTACCCAACATTGAATAAATTTTGCGTCACTGGCGTTGCTTCTGTTGCCATATTTTTCTTATTTTTTTGTTAATATCTCAATAAACAGTTAATGTATGTACACATTTTGAAGCAAAAGGTTTTGCATTCCTTTTTTTTATTCCACCTCCGACGGATCCTTGTAGACCAACGTGAATCCCGAGGTTCAATTCAGCATCTATGTTGGGTCGAAGCAGAAAACATATTTCTGCAGTGGGGGAATACAAGTACAAAATGAAAACATGAGGCTAAACGTCGTCGATGGCGCTATTGAAAAATGATTTTTCGAGCTGTTTAAGTAAAGTAATTGGTGATTATATGAACAGAAAATCATCGAAACTGACGATACTGACCAATTCCATACAGTTTAAAAAATAGCCGGAAAGTTATTATCAATTTTAGTTCTAGATACTACGATGTTCAACCTCACTTTACCCGTACTTGGAATCATCCATACTCTTTATTAATACTTTTATTAAAATTTAAAAAAAAAAATGCAATAAAGGGTGATACGGTCAAAATTTGGTCAAGGGAAAACGCGTGTAAATCGGTGAAATCGTTTATTTAAAAAATCAAATTAAATTTCTTTTTCAAGTTCAATTAGTATAAAATTCAGAAAAAATATTCAGTTAGGCTTCCGCTTTTCCAAATCCGAATTGCCGGGCCTTACGTTTGACCCCTGCCATCAGATTATGTACAGCCACCTTGTCCACCTTCTTCGCCGCAGAAAGCCAGTTTGCCTTGAATTGCTGCTCGTCCTTAGCAGTTTTTTTGGTCTTCTTTAGGTTCCGCTTGACAATAGCCCAGTATTTCTCAATTGGGCGGAGCTCTGGCGTGTTGGGAGGGTTCTTGTCCTTGGGAACCACCTGCACGTTGTTGGCGGCGTACCACTCCATGGCCTTTTTACCGTAATGGCAAGATGCCAAATCCGGCCAAAACAGTACGGAACAACCGTGTTTCTTCAGGAAAGGCAGCAGACGTTTATTCAAACACTCTTTCACGTAAATTTCTTGGTTGACAGTCCCGGAAGCTATGAAAATGCTGCTTTTCAAGCCACAGGTACAGATGGCTTGCCAAACCAGATATTTCTTTGCGAACTTTGACAGTTTCGTGTGCTTGAAAATATCTGCTACCTTTCCCCTTCCTTTTGCCGTATAAAACTCCTGTCCCGGAAGCTGCTTGTAGACGGCTTTGACGTAGGTTTCGTCGTCCATTACCACGCAGTCAAACTTCGTCAGCATCGTCGTGTACAGCCTCCTTTGGCCGTCGTATTTTCATACATTAATTGTTATGTTATATGCGGCAGGATTGGAAATGTAACAGATGTTTTTTGGGAAAATTGAGCGAAAAGGGCATGTATACAGTGGTACTCGAACCAAGGACATTTTTGCCTAACATCCCACTGCGGGGTAGGTTGAAGGAGCACGGACTAAGTCCGCCACTTCAACGGGCAAAAATATCCGGTTGGAAGACGCTCATGTACCACTGTGGCTTGTATAGTTATTCTAGCGATCTATTGTGTGCACTCTGTTTACTGATGCGCACATGGGAGAGGAACTCTCTCCTTTTTTTGGGTTTGTTTTGATTCGCACCGACTGACGATTGACGGTTGAAGTGGCGGACTTAGTCCGTGCTCCTTCAACCCACCCCGCAGTGGGATGTTAGGCAAAAATGTCCTTGGTTCGAGTACCACTGTATACATGCCCTTTTCGCTCAATTTTCCTAAAAAACATCTGTTACATTTCCAATCCTGCCGCACACTAGCGGAACTATCAAAACTTTCTCTTCATATCTTTCATTCTAGCCAAAAACATTGTTGTTCACTCTTGGTGCCTCATGGTGATGAGCGAACATCTCCTTCTACGTCGTATTTTGTTTATCATCGCGATTTGGAGTCACTACCTTCTTGTAAGTCGATAGTCCGGCTCGTTTTTTGGCTCGATGCACGGTTGTAGACGATACACCCAGCTTATTTGCGGCATCTCGGAGAGATAGGTTAGGGTTTCGCTTGAAACTACCGGCAACTCTCTTTGTCGTCTCAGCGGCTTCCGGTTTTCGATTTCCCCCCGATCTAGACTTCCTGGCTGTCGACAAACGTTCCTCAAACACTTTAATTACATTTGTAACGGTTGATTTGGCAACTTTTAGCGATTTTGCCAACTTTGCGTGCGAGTAGCTCGGATTTTTGCGATGCGCGATCAAAATTTTGATACGCTGCTCTTCTTGCTTGGACGGCATTTTAACAACTGAAGAGTGAATTCCAAAATCAAAATAGGAGCAACATTCTACACACACACACCTTCAAAATGAGGGTTGTTCAGGTTTTTTAAATGCAAAATTGAAAGAAATACGTCAAGTTGATATTGACCAAATTTTGACCGTATCGCCCTTTACATTAGAACATTTGTGTCTTCTTGAGTGCAGAATTTGGAATACTAATCCGAATGGAGAAATTGTTAAAATGCATGTCTTTTTTTAAGGATTCTGTAAAATAAAATTACAAAACTATACCGAATTTTCAGTTAGTAACGATCAAAAATCGGTAATTTTAACGGTTATCTTCCTTCAATACTATAACCCAATATTAGGTCATCTGTGTTTACGCATAATTTAGGTATAAGCACTTTTGAGGACTATCGGTATTTTTTAACGATCTTTAGGTATTCTCATCTTAGCGTGTAATGCACATAAAGGGAATGCTAGATTTGGCAGAAATTAATGGGATATTTCAAGTATCGTTCCAATTCTAGGACCATATGTCAAGTAAACTTAAGCCAAAAAAATGCCTGGATCTAGTCTGTTGTGTGAAAAATTGCAAGCATTATTGTATGGCGCATGAATGATAGCAAACAATTTCGTTGTTTATACCTGCTTCACGGTAAATCTAACGTATGCAATTATAACTTCAAAGGAGTAATTTGCTTGACGACTGTAATTATGCATATAATGTCTAAATAGGTCAAAAAGTGAATAAATTTAGGCCTTTTGCAGTATGTGGAAGTTTCTAATCTGAGAAACTATGCATTTTTAAAAAGTGTTTGTGTATAGGAACTAGTCACTTTCAAGAATGGGACAATTCATTCACTCACCGATTTTAAATAGTAACAGAATAGTGAATGAGTTTGATGTTTCCTATCAAACAGTTCTACACAAATCTACGAAAGTGAGATTTGTACAATGAATAAATGAGGAAAACAGAATCACAAACAAATCACAGTTTGTGAAACAAATAGAATTCATGCGAAACAACAGAATCGTGCGAAACAATGTCTATTGAAATGCATAGAAGGTAGTCCAAAAATGACTATCTCAGAATTACCGTGTTTGGCTTGGAATTAAACGAGGGGAATTTTTCTGCGCGCTGGTTAAAATTCATTTTTTTTCTGTGTACGGTAGGGTAACCGCCCAAACACAATGATAACGGAAACGGAACGGCAAACGGCAAGTTTGACAGTTGTTGCAAATGACTTCGATGTGTCCAATTAGAATCGGCATGAATCTAACCTGTTTTCCATCCGACGAGCAGGCTTACTCAGATCGGGCTTTGCCGTTTGCCGTTGTTGTTTAGCTTCCGTTATCATTGTGTTTGGGCCATATTAATTTTAACTTCCATTTTACGACTACATATCAGAGAAAAAATAATGACTTTTAACTGGCGCGTAAAATTTCTCTTCGTTTAGTTTTAAGCCAAAGTAAGCAGGGGAGCAATCATTAAGGATTTCGCTAAAGGTCACATGAATTTCAGTATCGATGTTATGAATATTATGGTAAATTGCTCGTTATACAAAATCTACCCATGTAAGATTCCAATTCTATCGAATAGCAGGACTCTTGTTCTTCGAAATGACTGTGGTAGATTAATGAGACAAATTTCTAAGGGTCGACAAATTCAAGAAAGAAGCAATTGCTAGAGCAATTGTTTACGTTCGTCTGTTAGACCTCAATGAAAAATGTAATATGTAACAAGTAACAATGTAACATTGGAAGACTCTCTTTGTCGACTTTCTCTTTGCGTTCCTATGTAGAAACATGTTCAAGTATTTTCAACACACAGTACGGTAATATGAAGTGTAATTAAGGATCCAATATGTCAAAAACATCAGCAAACCGTTTAATAGACAAACTATTAACCAAATAGAAAGTCGACGAAGAGAATCTCTCAATGCATTGTTCAGCTTGATATGAACAATGATGCATCTATATGTGGTTGACAGCGACGCAGAGCCCCCGAAAGGAAGTGTAAACAACGAAATTGTTTGTAATCTTGCATGCGCCATACAACGATGTTCGCAATCTTTCATTCAACAGACTAGATTCAGGCGTTATCTGGCTTAAATTGACATTGAAATATCCCATTCATTTCTGCCTAATCTAGCGTTTCCAAATTGTGTAGAATTTACCTTAGTTTTCTGATTATCCAGGTTGTACAGTTCCATTTAAACGTGACAATCCATAAAAAAAACTTCAGGGCCCATACAAAAAACGTGACAGGAGGGGGGGGGGGGGGGTGGGGGGTGTTATAAAAAGTCACTTTTTCTGTGACATAATTAATGGACGTTCCCTAATAGAAATTCAGAGCAGAGGAAAAATAATGAATGAAACCGTGATTAGTTGATTGACATTGAATTGAATTTTAGTTAAATTGAATTGGATTCAAAATTTCACCGAAATGGAATTATTGTGGAATAGAAATATAATCGAAACGAAACCAAAACGGAACCAAAACGGAACCGATATGGAACTGAACTAGAATTGAAATGGAACTACCGTGATTTAAATTTCAATATTTGAAATCTTTCAAACACCAGACTATATTCAAGAGATATCTGCCAAATCAAGCGTCCAATCTCTAATATACAGGGTGGCCACAGATTCGGGAAAATCTGGAAATGCGGGAAAAATGCGGGAATCCAAAATCATCGGGATTTTTCGTCATAAGGCAGGAACCATACTCACGCCTTTCTCAAACGATTCGAGTAGCGTTTTTGTCAACTACTCGGTCCACCGATCTCATAAACGGAATGAAACAGTGTTTGACACTGGCATGTGGATCATTTTCTGCTGGCTTTGTTCAACCTGTTAAAAAATGTACCGCTTAGAAAATCTGGCAACACGGCTGTGATAGGTGAGGTTTCGCACATGACTTACTTTTGTTTCTATTTGACTAGACTGGAACTTCTTAGGTGATCCTTTTGACTGAATCATCCCTATTGTACGCATTACTGTAAATTTTAGTGCAAAGTTTAACTATGCAAGTTTTTTACAATGTTTTTTTTTCATTTCATATGCTAGACGAGTTTTGTCAACCTGGGGTTATGACAATGAAAAGTCTCAGTCCATTTGTATAATTGACAAATATTTGTTTCTGCAGTCGACAGAAACCTATTGCGCCAGTCAGCTTACAGCAAAAACAAGGACACCAAGTGCATCAGACATTTTTTTTTGTAAACGAATGCTTTTCAAACAAATTAGTTGTTCATTTCTCATTTAAACATACTAAATCCGGAAAAAAATTGCGAAATGAGTGAATCTGCTTTTGTAAGCAAACATTTGAATCGACGTTTTTTTAGCGAATAAAAGCTCAATTTGAAAAATTCAAACCAAAATTGGCTATCAAAAGCTTTCTTTTACCCGTTTGTGGGCATAGTTTAAGAAATTGAGCTTTTATCCGTGAGAAATCCGCATCTTAAAGGCTTTGTTTCTTTTTGACGATTTGAAAATTGTTAATAATAAATTGTTGAATCATTCATTGAAAGAGAATTGACGCAACCTTCTGCCAGCCCGTAATATGGAAATCGAGTTTGACTCTGAATTGGCAATCAAGAAAGCGAGAGAATTTCAAAAAAAAAATCTTACAAATACGTTTTGGCATTTCGCAACGACTGTCGATATTTTTACTATGGTTTTCTGAACAAATCTCCATTAACCTACCCTGTAAGGTAAAAAGGAAGGGATTCTTTTCTCTATAAGAATTTTAGGTTAGGTTAATTATCAAACAAAACAAAACAAACAACGATCAAATAACTAATCAATGGATGCTCCAGTCGAGCAAACAATTCTTGAAAATTTTACGCTTGAAGTCCTAATATTATTTGAGGTTTGTGCTCAGAAAACTTCGAAGTAATAGGGCCTTGATCCCGTATGTCCTTGACGCGTTACGTCTTCTGTAATAACTCGCATCAAGGACATCGCTAAAAAGCGACTGGAGCTGTTTCAGGAACCGTTCGTAGATAAAGACTTTCTAAGCACTGCAGTTGCTCACAAAGTGAAAGAACTGATTGGCCATACCTTCCAAACTTGACATCATTTGTTGAAGAGGTGCTCATCCTGTCACACGAAAATGCGACTATGGAATGAGGATTTGCAATAAACGAAAACTGTTTGGTGGTAAAGCAAACTGAAAAGAGTTTGGTAATTGTCTACGAAATCTCAACAACGTTGAAATCAAGAAATTCTTGATACAATATGCACGCAACGCACGTGCACCATTTTGTAGTCGAATGCTTTACTACTTTTCTTCGATATTTATGTTTCTAGCAACTTGAAAAATCAATTACTTATATAGAGCAATTTTTGTTCTCGTTTGCAAAAGGAGACACCAAAGCAGGCTACGCATAACGCAAGAAGGCCAATTTATTTTAAATTAAGATTGTGTGGCCACCCTGTGCTTGTCATCGTTAGTCTTAAGTTACACTTTTCTGTGGCTATGTGCTTCATTTTGAACAGTCAGATATTTTCATGATCAAAACATTCACCCTTTTCGAAAATTTTGCAATTATTTTTACTTGAATCCTGGGCTGTATAGTGGAATATCTGTAACTAGAAAATGAGAAGAAAGATTAGTAATTTCCATTTGACTCCAACTACCGTTATTGCTTATCTTAACAGATATGCGTGCAGACTTCTTCAGCATCTTGTACTAATACACAATTATTTGTACAGTCGAGTATTAGTACACGTCACTGAAGAAGTGTGCACATTGTAGACGAAATACGCGTACCTGTCATGATAAGGAGTAAAAGCAGCTGGAATTAAGTTGGAAATTACTAACCTTTCTTTTCATTTTCTAGTTACTTTCACTTATTATACGATGAGCAAACCAGGTATTTTGATACATTCCATAAAACAAATTGATAAACAACAACATAAGTTGCCATGAAAATGAAAAGTTTACTTCCAGTCGTTTCCCTTTGATTGAAAGTAAGAAGTCTAAGAGTGAATTGCGGCATAACTCACCAGTATCACACCTGATGTTAGTGCATTTATATAAACGTTATACGACGTGGCAGTGCAAAAATGGGCAGCATATGTGATACTTTCACTACTGGTCAAATTGTTCGTCTCACATGCATATTTAGAACATGAGATAAGCCCTCTCACCGTCGACAAGGTGAAAAATTTGATCCAAGAAAGAGTAGTTCAGTTTATCATGAGTTATTGTTCACGAATGCAAGAATTTGTCTTAGCGTATCCTGAGCAATGCTGTCAATTTGACAACAGTGAAGTGAGGTGGTGCGGATGAACATTTTGTACTTGGAAATTACATTGCATTTTTTCCATTTAGATTCAATAAATAATTTGAACACGCTTTGGAGCAACAAGACAAGTAATAAAGGGTTAATTCGTTTTTCAGCATTTCAGGATAAAATTTAGCTTACAGTTGCACTTCTGAAATTAAAGTGTTTCTAAATGACGACTCAAGCGTCACAAAGACCCAACAGTTATGAAAGACTTAGAATTCCATAATCCATTAAGGTGAATTGTTGATCCATGTATTTTCCCCTATTTTTCATCTCTCCCACAAACTAACTTTGCTATTTCCATATATCTAGATTGTTAGTGAATGGATATCAAATCGAACTCCATCAGATTGCTCACAGCAAGTAAGCATACAAACTGATGTGATGAAAAATTGAATAGTCAGTACAGATTCTGAGTTATATGGATTCTAAATTTTGAGGTAATGGCTGCTGTCAGGAGTGCTTCAGCGTAAGCCCTTAAGGACACACGGGATCAAGTCCCTATCACTTCGAAGTTTTCTGAGCAGAAAAATTCAAATACTATTAGGACTTCGGGCGTGAAATTTTCAAGAATCGTTTGGACCACTGGAGCATCCATTGATTAGCAATTTGAGCGTTGCTTGTTTGCAATTTTTAGTCTAAAAAATAGTGAATTAGTTATTAATTAATTTAAAAAAAATAATTATTAATTATCAGAACCTAACCTATAAATCATATGGTAAAAGGACTCCCTCCAGTTTTACCTTACAGGGTTCAGTTCCAATTGTAGTTATAGGAAAAGAAAAACCCATCAGATCCAATCATCTCACCAGGAGCTAAAATAATCCGAATCCCAAGTTAGCAAAATCGTTCCACAAGCTTCGGTCAATTCTTCGATCGATCCAAGTAGGTCTATTCGCAATCGCATTACCCCATCTAAACAAACCATCAATCATCGGATAGTGCAGCTCGCTCAACCTACGTGAGATAGTCGATTTGCGTCTATATTTGCGTCCCAGATGGAAAACATTACCCCTACCCCTCCTCTCCCCCCCCCTACTATTCTTTCTCCCGTTCAGTAAAAGTCTTCCGCATTCGCACAGCCATCATTGTCTCGAGTAGTACTAGTATCAGGTAGCCGCCATCGTTATTGTTTACATGAGTTGCCATATTTCGCCACGCCATCAACGCCTCGATCGCCATTCTATTCCTATTCATAAATAATTCAGATTCACCCATCATCGACTCATCCTCCACTAACAACAACGCGGCATAATGAAGCAGATTACAGCTACATAGTCGAAACATGGACACGTGCACGATAATGCGGGTGGCATAAAGTGAAAAGCGAGTGCGTGAAAGTGAAAACTGTGTCACACCACGGCACTCACGCCCGGCGCCGCCTCTGGAATTGCAGTGAATGTACTGGTCTATCTGTGCTGGCAAACATTTTTGTTACGAAGCATTTCGGAGTGATACGCGGAAAGCGCGAGAATGGATGTGTTTTTTTTTTCAACCAACAAAAGAAACAATACGGACCATACAATTCTGCCGAGTTAGTCTGCAGAAGTGGCACAACACCACACATGGAGTATACCAAGCGTGAAAAGTCATCTCCGCAGTGCAAAGTATGAATATAGCTAGTAAAAATTGTTGAGGGAAAAAATGGAAAGTGAAAGAGTAGTCAGTGTTCTGATGCCTACTGTGTTATTGTTTTGGTTGCTTTTGTTTTTGGGATGTTTTTGCGAACATCGCACTTGCAAACGAGCTGATTCTATTCGAGCCACCAAGACATGGAGGAAGTGAGTTCAGTGCACCGAAATGAGTTACTTTGCATTTCACTGTTTCCGCACTTCCGCATTGTGAATGGAAAAAGAATCTTGGAAATTATTTTCGTTTGATGCACGCAATGGAATTATTTAATACTTTGAATCAACACAAACAAAAAATTTGCTGCTTCAAAATCGCATAATTTTATTGTAACAAATCATAGAAATCCGGTACAGCAAGCAAAATTTAGCTTTAAAGCAATTTACGCAATTTCTTCTTTTCAATCATTTGTCATTTGTCGGAATAAATAACCTTTCACTCAATCAACTTTTGTTTGAAGCAAAAAAATAATAACATTGGTTCAACAAAAATAATCGATTGTTTTGGCCACCCGGCCATTTTAAAAACAATGATTCGCTTTGTAGCGCGCTTTTTTGTCGTCTCGTTTTTCACGGTTGAATTATCTAGAATTCACTTTCATAATCCTCCACGAAATCGAAATTCATCATGAGCTGGCAAACCTGTTCCAATGGCTTTGTACTATTTATGGGTAGGTACTCGATAGAAGCATTGCTAAAGGCCGTTCACACCAAAATCCGGACATACAAAATATATTTTAGATTCATATTATTCATTTTATAGATAAATGTGATACTCAACATAACTGCATATAGATTTATAAGCTGTTGGGTGCACTTTCTTATTTACTCCTTGAATCAATCTTAACATGGTGTCCTTGTCAACTTTCTTCGAAGCAGTAAGCCACTTACAACGAAATTTTTGGATCGTTGATTTCTCTCCACCAAGCATTTTGATGTTTATCTTGACGATTGACCAGTATGTTTTAATCGGGTGGAGCTGTGGACAATTTGGTGGATTACAATGCTTGGGAACGAAAATAACGTTGTTTTGCTTATACCATTTGATCAAATCTGACCAGAACAAGTATTGAGTCGTATGTTTTCGTAGGAAAGGTAAGAGCCGCTTTTTGAAGCATTCTTGCCGGTAAATCTCAGCGTTTACGGTACCTGTGGTTACGAAAATCTGAGATTTTAGGGCACAGGAACATATTGCTTGCAAGACCAGATATTTTTCATGGGATCTGGTTTTATACTTCCGTTTCAGATATTCAGGGGCATCATTCCGGCTAATTGCAGTGTAAAATTCCGTTCCCGAAAGATATTTGAATTTTTTGAAGCAGTATGTTTCGTCATCTATGACAAACAATCGAATTTTGTGAGAAGTTGTGCATAAAGCTTTCTGGAGCGTCTTTTTACCGATTTATGACGCTTTGCGTTACGATCTGGGTATGTTTGAGCTTTGAATGATCTCAATCCAGCCTTAGACTTCACTTTTTGCACGAATCCGGTTGACATGTACACTTTTTCCGTAACTGTCCGTGTTGACACCTTCGGGTTTGCCTGAAAAGCAGCAAGGGCTCTTTTCTCTTTGCTTGTGTGGCTTCGTCCATGTTCACCACCACTTCCAGCTTTCCTTTCGACAGTAAGACCCTCTTTATAACGTTTAATCACATCCGTAACCGTTGATTTTGGCACGTTTAACGATTTTGCGATAAATCGAACAGTAGTATTGGGATTTTCCAAATATTTGTGCAAGATAGATTTCCTGCGTGGTAGTTCAGACGGCGCCATCTTGAATACAGAATGCGCTTTTGTAAACAATGTGTGTGATTCACGTTTGTCTATGTATTGGTTATGTACGTAATAAGTTTTATTCTATTTCGTAGTGATTTGACTAAAGCTTGTAGTACACTGTTTGTCCAATAGCCAAATATTTGTCATAGGCAGATAGGCATCTGACAAACATCTATGATATCTGTCAGCTGTCTAGCTGCCTATGCCAAATATTTGGCTATTGGACAAACAGTGTACTACAAGCTTAAGAAACAGGATAAATACTTTGTCCGGCAGCTCCATTGCAATGATGTCTATATAAGGTCTGGCGCAGTAGCCACAAAAATATAAGTGAAATGAGCCAAATTCGCTCATGACACTAATACCACTACACTCTTTGCGCACGCTACACAAAAGCTCGCAAAGTGCTACGTCATACAATTTTTTTTTTATTCGTTAAATTTTAAGTTAAATTCACCATAAATGATCCATGTTATCGGGAGGAAATGCTTCTGCTCAATAAATGGCATTTGTATCATGATTATTTCCACATTTCAGCATTTATAATAAACGTTTGAACCGATTTTTTTTATCTGAACGTATGCCCGCCAATAGAAAGTTCAATATTGTTACGTCATCATTCGTTGGCTCAGCAATGTTTACGTTATTTTTCCTTCCAATACAAGCAAGCAGTGCGTTTCTCCAGACCTTATACAGACGTCATTGGTTCCATTGCACCATGGTCCAGATCACAAATTTACGAGGAAACATGCTCTCAGCGCCTAAACTTGAAACTTTACAGCAAAGTAATGTTGTACAACATGGTTTGTATCACTAAGGCCTATTTTTTTTATGCTGATAAAAATTAGGGTGGTCCCCATTTTCACGGAAATACTTAAACTAACTTTTTTATTAGCAGAAATAGACGTTTACATTCTTCGGCAAAGTTGTAGCCCAAAAAGTTTCATGGAATTTTCATATATAATTTTTTTTGTAGCTTAAAAAATTACCGATTTAGAGCAATTTTCCGTCATCAACTTAGGGTGTACCACGAGAAAATGTTTTTTTTTTGCCCTAACTTTTTTATTTCAATTCTCAACGTAAAGTTGTGTTCCGACGAGTTTTAGAACTTGAAGAGGCGTACTTTGATATACAAATTTTGCCGCTAGCTTCAACCAATCAATAGTTATTGAATTTTTTCTAAAAATATACGCCCTTTTCAAATGTTCATTTCTGTGATTGGGGCAAAAAAAATTAAAGACGGCATTTGAAAGGGCAATTTATATTGTTTAACATATGTGAAAACTAGAGATATATTATTTATGTATCTTGAGAAAATTACATTTGAGTCTGGGATGGTTTAAGAAGAACTTCAATAACTATAGATTGGTTAAAGCTAGCGGCAAAGTTAATACATCAAAATACGCGCCTACAACTCGTCCGAACAGAAAAAGCCATTTAGGCCACAGGGTCAAATCAGTAAAACATTTTTGTTGACGTAGATCTGATTTTTGTTAAGTTTATAAGTAATTTTTCTGCGTGATACAGATCCAATTCTAAGAAAGTGCAACAGAGCAACAATGTATAGTGAACAACTGCCAAAATGTAACACAAAAGTATAAGATAATTCGAAGCCTTAAATTAGCGGGGTATTCAAATTTTAATGAGAATATTGTTGTTTCAATGTTTCAAAAATTATAGGAACTACACAGAAAAAAATACAGCAGTTGCATAAATTTTTTCCCGTTCAATTGCAAGCCAAAGCAAGTATAAAAAAAAGAAATATGTATGCAATCTTACATGCAAAAGTCCTGATTTAGGTGATATCTGGCTTACATATAAATTGAATGAATTTATGCCAAATCTAGCATTCCATTTACATGTTTTTGATATCGCCGCGAATTGTAATGTGACGACAACATCCCTCGTTGGCAGATATTGTCGGTATATTTTAAGGTGATCTAGCAGGCCAAACCCGAACGGATGACAAAGAACGGGGAGAAACGTCAAAGGGAGAAAAGTAAAGATAAATCTAAAACTGAAAGTCATCGTTCGTTTTCTCTACGCCTTAGAGACTTATCATATAGGGTATGTGTCCCTTGACTCAGCCTAATATGCAATAATCGATTACATTTTTCATTGTAACTCATAAAGTATTTGAGCTGGAAACAAAATTTAACTAGCTATACACTTCCGGAAATATGTTTAATAGCCATCTGGTAGTATGTATCACGAAAAGTTACACAACTTGATTTATAAAGTCAGAAACTTTCGAGGGATATGGATGTAATGTCGGTCTGCGGGTACCAAATTGGGTCTAATATGCAAGTTCGTCCCATTCGATTGATTTTTTATAAAATGCAATCTTAATACGGGTTTCTTCCTGATTTTCTGATTCAAAGTGTTCCCAGCTGTATTCGCTCTACCCAACAAACAATTTCACAAATCAAACTATACTTAAACTGCTAAGAAACACTTAAGTGATTTTTACATATGATTTAGCGGTCATTCGACAATCAAAACATTATAATTCACTCAACACAGATTTTGTTCCTTTAATTTGTGTTAAGATGAGCCATATGAACAATATTCAACTGGAACTCAGACATTTGTATTGTAAATGTTACCAATAACAACATTTTTACTACGCTTTTCATACAACAGGCCATAGTTGGGAACATAGAAAAAAATATGTCCCTAACATTGAGTCTACCGTTTGCTTGTTAAATCATTGTTATTTTAACAATGTGACCTGTAAGTTTATAACATGTGACTATATTCTGTACATCTTGGCTACATTATTCGGTTTATAGGTTCAATTTCAGCAAATTTAGATCATTCGAAGATCGTATAGATAATCTGTTCAGTTTAACCAGCAAAGTCATGGTGTCTAAAAAGTCAAGGAAATCGAAAGCTACGCGGAAGTGAACTTCTATAAATTGATTAACTATGTCTCAATTGTATTGAAATAAATCGGTTATGCTGATAGCAACATGATTTTGTTGATTATCGAAGAAATAATGGCATATTTGGTACAAAGGCCGAATCAAGGAGCTGGGCTAACATTACATCCCGTTACCCTACCTAATAAAACATCTCCTTTGTAGCATGAAGCTTACACCACCCAGAAACCGTTTTTGCTGTCGAGATTTAGCGTGGAAAAACCCCTTTCTTCAACAAAATCGGACAACAACACGGGGATAATGATAGAAGTGCAGTGACAACCCGCTGGGTACAGCTTCCAACCCTGTATCCGACCCGATAACGGTGTGGAAAGATAGATCGCTTGTGGAAACAGCAAGCTGTAAGAGCATAACAGCTGCGCGGGAGTAGACGATTCTGTAAAGGATCTGACGTATCTCTGTTAGCAGTGCTGCAAATCGATGCTGACTGAAGATTTCCTTGATATCACCCGAGACGGCCACGGAAAACTGGCGAAAGCGGCACATAGCAGCAGGTAAAAGTATTAACAAATTTGGACCTGCTGTTCGGTTTCTAGCGATGGACAACGACTCCTTGTGGGAGAAACCAGACGCGTTTTATATCTGCGTTTGCCAGTTCAGAATCGGTAGCCTTGTGAGCATAGCCGTTTTGCACGTACTCACTATTTTTTCGCAGACTTGCCCTTTCAAGGGTGGATTTTTATTAAGCTTTCTTTCTAACGACTGTAGTCGACGAACTGTTATAGGGAAACTATCCGGAAAATCCGGATTTTCGTCCCGCCAAAGAAGACCAGCCTCGAAGCCCCGATTGGTCCGCCTGGTCGTTTGTTCCAGAAGTTTTCTAGCTCAAATATCCTCCTCCGACTCCAGGCCATCGTAGGGTCCGGCTACACCAGTGTCTTCCAACGCAAAGTAGTCTCGTAGTTGGTCCCAATTTGATAGTGCAGAAGCATGGAAGTAGACCACTGCTGTTTGCTTTGAGAAACCGGCCACACAACCGAAAATGCTCCAACCTAGACGACACTTTGCAGCAATTGGATCCGTGGGCCCATCTTCCCGCAATTTCAGATGGAGATTGTCCAATCCGATCAGCAGTTTTGGCAGCAGTTTTGGACTCCTTGAACACCGGATACACCGAGCCGCGTAGCGATCGTCTTCTCTAGAAGAGTAATGGAAGAACCCTGGTCGATAAAAGCGAAGATGGCTTCGAAGCAACTTCCCGCATGTAGTACCACAGGAAGACGGAGAATGAAGAAGTTTATTATGTTTTTGACGGCAGCCCTCAATCCCAAACCTTGCCAGGACTTACAAGGCCACTTGCCATGACTGATAAGACAGGAACGACAAATCCCCATTTTATCAACAATTCTCCACCGTTCGTCAACACTTAAAGTTTTGAAACGGTGGCAGTCATCAACTCGATGCACCTCTCGTTCGCACGCTGCGCAAGGCTTACCTGCTCTCTTGTACGCTGGGTGGCTTGGGACGGCGAGAGATGACGCCGGGACCGACGAATGCGCCTTTCTCTCTGGACCTCTTTTGTTCGCCCTTGAAGCTCCGCCTGGAGCTCGAAAGATCGATTTTAAGTGATCCGGGCAACTTCTCGACAAGCTCTTGCAAGAATTGGTTCGCCGCCTTTAAATGATCCACGAGGTTCTGCACGGTCAATCCAAATTCGACAACGGTTTCAAGACGATCATGCCTAGGTGTTGGAGCGCGATGAACCTTCCCGATGAACGATCGAATTAGTAGCTCAGGTCTGCCGTATAACCACAGAGAACAGACATCCAATCTGGAGTGCCCTCCGTGTGTAAATTTCTATAACTAACATTTTAAAATTGAAGCTCGTTTCCATTAGTTTTGGTGAATCGTATTTTTATGGCACCACCTGGATCGCAGCAAGCCGTGCTTGGAAACTGACGTGTTTTGTTTTTGCTGCGTCGTTTTCGCGGAAAATAAAATCAAAAATATATTCGAAATTCAACCTTAACGAACAGTGAAATCATAAAATCTCCACGTGGTTTGTCTGAGATGTAGTGAATTTAATCGATTCCGTGCAAACATTTGTGATGGTCGGTAGTTTTTCCCCGTTTTTTTGTTTTTTGTGCTTCGCCCTCGTACCCGGAGGAAGAGTTAATATCAGCTTCGTTGTGTTTGTTAGTGCTGTTAGTATTGTGGCTCGCAAACATAAATGATTACATTCGAGTATTTTTCGGCTTTTTTGCGAGTGACATGATGATTATAAGCAGTTTAGAAGTCGATATAGAGTCGCCTAATAGCGAGGGATTTTGATTGTGGGCAGTGTGTGGGGAGAGAAAAATGAAAACCAGTGCAATGTAGAAAACGGCCATTTGCTGGTCAGAAGCAAAAAACGAAGCTTACGCGCATGCGCGCGTGAGTGACTGGCATATAATAACAGATGCACTCACTCACCACATGGTGTACAGATGGAGAGCTGTGAAGTTTTATTTTTTCGTTGAACAATGATTTTTTTTCTCAATTTTTTCTCGGAAGTGTTTTTTTTACCTGTGATTTTCGTTGTGCGCGAAGTACTAATTGTATTCACGCTGTTCCTTCCGAAACGGATGATGTGAAAATATTTGCCGAACAGCAGAGTGCTACTTCTGTAGAGACATAAATGCATCCTTCAGCATCACAGGGAAGCCGTCTAAATGAAGACTGAAGATCAGAAACAATATCCGGTGAGATCTTTCTGAATCTGAACGATACTGCTAAATACGTGCCATCATCAAAACAATAAGATTTGATGATGGAAGTGTATGCACAGTACCTATATCCATTTGATGTTTGTACTGTGTTTATGCGGGGCTTGTTGTAAGTGAAAGTGACCTCGGAATGGACGTGAATAACCAGGCATTCTGAAATGGGTAACTGGAACCAACAGAGCTATTACCTTCCAATTCCCGGGCTAAAAATGTTTGTCGAGTCGACAACAGTTCGCTTGACTGCAAACATTTTTCTTCCATAAAATCATTGCCGGACGGTGGGCGTTGGATTGTACACACACACACACACGCGCACGCACGCACGCACACACACACACACACACACACACACACACACACACACACACACACATAAATCGTATTTTTATGGCACCACCTGCGCGCCTCGATATTTGATGGGCGATGTCAATTTTAGTTTGGTGAATCCTAGGTTAGGCGGCGCTGATGTTCCAACGATTTGCTTTTAAATTGAGAAAAGAATGTTCGAGCCTGGATGTCTGTTCTCTGTGGTATAACGTTCGCAGAGTGTTGATGACTTGTGGGACACTAGAGGGAAGCAGCAGTCGGCTACGTACCGATTCTAATGCGTGCCCTTTCAAACAACGCTGCAGACGAATGAGATTTTCCGCGTCACTGTATCCACAAGCAGAAGAGGTTTGTTCGAAGCTGCAAATGAATATTGGCCGATCTTCCGGATTTCCAGATAAATGTGGCAATTCTTTCCCCATCACTTGTCTGGCTGCCATTTGACTTGCATCTAGAACTATGGGATGTGTTACGCGCCCTTGCTGTGGAGTAGTCTGTGGAATCTCTATAAGTCCTCTGGGGACAGGGGTATCGATTCCCAATCGATGCAATACAGGGTTTTGAAGTTGTTGCGGGCTGTTGCGGTTCATCAGCGATGTGCTAAACACTGGATCTTTGACGTGGTACGCTAGATACTCGCGCAAAAAATTACAACGACTTTGAAAATGTTCCGCCATTTTTTCTACTTCGATCTGAAATGTTAGATTGTAAGTCAGTGCCGATCGTACTACCTAACTTTTATGAGATTTCTGACAATCTTTCCATTGAATATTCATTGATTTGAATGCATGAGTTGAGATGTTTCCAGTTGATAAATTCGTTTTTTCTTCCATCATCAGTGACGGGAAACATAAATGAGTTAATGTCTACCGTTATAGACCCCGGTTTCACTAAGAAGACACGGAAGCTGTTAGTAAACGTAAATCACTTAACCGGGTCTTCAAACGTTAACATTACGTATTAACCTCCATCATTCTGATCCATCGTATTTTCTAAAAAAGGGTATTCGGTAAATTTAAATGCGTGGCCATGTCTATTTAGAAACGGGGTGGTCGTATTCGAATTAAAATTTGATTGAATAGTAAAAAGTATTGCTGATTCTTTAAGCGTCAATATCAAGGCTATCAACGATGGACCAGGTGTGGCCACTGACAATACATCGCTTTCAAATACGTTTTATAGCACTAAACATAAAAAAAAATGCGTAAAGGATCATCCACAATAGATACGTTTACATTCCGTTGACGTAAATTTGACAGCAATCCTATGGGAAAACAGTCAATTTCACGCAAACGCATCCGCAACGTATCAATTGTGGCCCAGCCATAACTATTTCTAATTTACCTCTATTATCAGCTTCAACATTTGCTGCAGTGTGTTCAGCAGAATTTTCAACTGGATTCAAGGCGAGAGCTACACGTTAGGGGAGAATAATCAAAGCTCCGATCACCATCCCACAATAGATTATAATTTGATTTGAAATTATTACCTGTTTCATTATTTCTTCCAGGTTTTACTTCATTCTTGATCAACCATCCTTCAAGTTTACCAGATAGTGATGTTGCAGCTTTTTCACGCTCTTATTTTAACTTTCTATACGCTCTTCCTGACAACTCTTATGAAACCATTTTCACTGATTTTATCGAAAATGTCTACGGATCCTGACATTTCCGAACAAAGCCAATGTGACGTTTGGCACGTTTGACATTTACTTTCGGAGGTGGATTCTAGATATTCAAACTAATTTACCGACTTCCATAGCCATGCACGGTTAGTTACGCTTAATCGTTAGATACTCTGTGCACTCAAAATTTGTATTCGAATGCATTGGTCCGTCTTGTGATCCAGTTGTTCTACATCGCCTCTTTTCATATGCTTTTTGCTCAATAGGGCACCGAGGCGCCCCAAGTTAGGAAGCGTGAAGTCGATCTAAAGCAGTGAATATGACTAAGGCTTGTTCATGACAAAATCTGGGCAGATTAAATTTGAAAAAAAAACCTTATTCACTATTAGTTCAATAGAAGATGCATTTTTATTCATTAAATTGTGCATCATTAGTCATCTTAAAATCTAATGACAGTTACTTAACTAGGCAGCATGAAGAAACTACGAACTTTTGAGTTTATTCCAGCCATTAGGGTCTGTGAAGTTACTTCTGCAACCGATTTAGCTGCATTTTTCCAAGATTTTCGATTTTTTTCTATAGTTGTAGCCTGTTGTTTAAATTGAGAGAGTTCTCTCTTCGCGAAAGCCCAATACCGCTCGAGAGGTCGCAACTCCAGGCAGGTAGGTGAATTCGCCTCTTTCGGTACAACATGGACTCCATTCGCTTTATGTTAATCCGAAACATCTTTGGCATAGTGACAAGATGCCAAATCAGGCCAGAATAGCAAGGGGGCGTCATGCGGCATTCTTCACAGTATATTTCTTGTTTAACGTTCCGGTAGTGATGAAGCTTTGGCTTGCACTACCACAGCTGCATATTGCCTGCCAAACCAAATATTTTTGGGAAACTTGGCCTTTTTCTTCGCCCTGAAATGCTCCTCTACGTTGTTCCGTTGCATGGCAGTAAAATAAGACATTCCGGGAAGCTGCTTAGTCCAGTTATCACGCAGGAAAACTTCGTCGAAAATTCGCGATACAATCTTATGAGCCCGGGTTTTAGCCGTCACATTTTGTTTATCGTTACGGTTCAGTACAGTTTTCACCTTGAACGGCTTCATACCTTGCCGGTGCTTGGAAGTATGCACGAAAGTTTGGGACATTTTTATTTTTCTAGCCACAGTACGTACCGAAAGGTCTGGTCTCTTCTGCAATGTTTGCTTCACCTTCGCATCCTTCTGGTGCTTCCTGAGATCCGTTTTTGTTCCGCTCCCAGCCTTCCCGGCTGTTTTTAAATGTGTTTTGAAAGATTTAAGAACGGTATGGACAGTGCTTGCAGGAAAATTAAGCTTTTATGCAAGTTTTCTTACTGACAGAACCGAATTTTCATTGCGACCGCACACAATTACTTTTCGCACTCACTTTTCTTTCGACGCCATCTTCGATCTAAAAACTTGTAGTATCATCAAAAATTGATTTTACACAATGAAAAGACATACGTTCATCAGTCATGCGAAATTGTTCACGCATTGATGAAGTATTTCTAGAGATATACGTATTTAGGGGTGTCCAGATTTTGTCGCAAACAAAGCCTTATCTCAACTTTTTTCTTTTTAGCTAATCAAAAGGCTCTTTTAGCGATTCTTGCCTCTTATTTCAGATAGAGAAAATTAGGCGCAAGAATAAAGAAGAGCAATGATTTCGGGTACTTTTCTTAAAGAAAATTATATTACAAAAAAAAAACGATTCCATCTTTCACCTGCAATAAAAATATATCAAAGTTTAAATTCAATTTCTGCCTTATCAACATAAAATTATGTTTTATTTCTCGTATGACGCTCAAGAATCTTAACTTCATAGATTCTTTGCTTCATAATACAAACCGCAATTTGATTTAAAGTTTCGTCCACTGCAAACCTTGCTCTTCCAGACAAGACACTTATTTCCAATTTGATCTCGTAACTCATATTCCGCAAAGAGTAGTTCCATTAGTGCCCACGACTCAAACCTACCGCTCCGGTTGGAGAGCGTTAGTTCAGTTCGTCCGACACTGACACGGTGCGCTACTCGTTTTACGCACCGGCTCTTAAGGTCTTCCACAAGTGAACGGTATCAACCGGCAGATTTGCGGTAAATAACGACTTGTAGAAACGGAAATAGAACTACAAACGGAAGCTCAATGATTACGGTTCTGTTTTTGTTAGCGGCTGCCTGTCATACGGCCTTTGATGATGATGGGATTTCCAACTTCAAAACTTTCCAAAGTCAAAGTCATACTACACACCGTGGCGTGCGTAGTTTGTACACGGAAGGTTCTATATGGGATTTGGAAAGCCATGCTTGGAATAATAAAAAGTAACGTTCCATCCATAATATCTTCGAAATTGTCGGTAGCCGATCTTCGCGTGACGATGTGCCTAAAAATGGCTAGTAGGGGACACTTCAAAACAAACTTTGAAGTGCTGCTACTCATCTTCTCCTCAGGTATCCGCGAATGGCGTCCGTTGATGTTAATTCCTTTTTTATGACACTTCATCACTATCCATCTGTGTATAATAAGGCAGCCATAGGCTTGGTCACGATGCTGGGCTCAGAATAAAAGTATTCACCTACAACATACAAATGCGGCAAAAAGGGGTGCTTGATCTGGTTCTCTTTCGTTTCTCGTTTCTTCATCTCCGTGGCTCTGTCACCATGGCAAACTATAAAAGACATCTGTCGATGCGAGAAGGCATGAACGTTCTGGAGATGGGAAACATGTACGGCAACTAGTAACGAGAAATTTCCGTGTACGCTTCCTGTCACCGAAGAAGGTCGCATGAAGACGTATGTAACTGTAATAATCCTTTTCCCGGTTCGTTAACCTTCACACTGTGCATGATGATAATGGTGGCTCCAGGTGCAAATACGGAGACGTACAATGCCATAGATGGTAGCCATAAATCAGATTGGTCAGACGATTAGCATGGCAACTTATGATCATCTCATCAAAATTTAACGATTTCACTATCACTACGGTGCGAACGGACCTAGTCCGTTGATCGGGGTGATGTTTTCTTTGCATAACTGGTACTTTGATTACGACGATCAAGCTGCATTGATGCACGCATGTAGCTGCACAATCGGTTCTCAAGTTTAGCAACTGCCTTTAACCTTATTCATCGCATATACGGATGGGGCTAATGCGTAATGAATAACATGATACTGCAAAGAGTGGTGCTTAATGTGATGCGGAAAATTTCTCCCAACATCATCGCTAGTTATGGTTATTAACCTGTATGCATGTAAACATTTTGCATACGGGTGGTTCGTCACTTTTTTCTATCCTACTCTGGGGATGATGCTGAGAGGTAGCCTGTGATTGCACAATAGCTTGGTACTTTTTTTGCCAGACCTGTACTTATTTGGCAGCAATCTTTCAACTGATTGGGTAAGTGATGGGAGGATCGAAAAATTCTATCACTCGTATAAGACGAATTTCACGCCAAACTCATCCAGTGGTTGGCAGCACCCAATGACGTCTATATAAGGTCTGGGGCAACGCACTGCTTGCCTGTATTGGAAGCAAAAATAATGTAAACATTGCTGAGCCGACGAGTGATGACGTAACGCTATTGAACTTGCTGAATTGTGGAAATAATCATATATAGTGATTTCGACAGAGAACTGTCAGACATTCCTTGTTGTGGCTACTTCGCCAGACCTTATATAGACGTCATTTGGCAGCACCCTCTCAGAATCTAATGAAACTTTGTGGGTGCGTAGACTTTTCAAGCAACTTTGCATACTTTTTTTTTTTCAATTTATGTAGACTACCATTTGAAAAGGGCTTAAGTTTTTTGATCGATTTTTTTTTGAATCAACGTAATACAAAAAGATAAAGACTTACAAAAAAGTGATGTATGAATGACTTTTAGAAAATTGACTTTGCTATTATGAAAAAAATTGGAAAATCGATTCTCACACATAACTAAAAAATATTTTATAATCACGCAAATTGAGAAAAATGACTTTCTAGAATTGGACGAATTTTTTTTTAATAAAGGCGATGTAATTGGAAGAAAGGTCAAGATTTGTTACAGAATATGTAAAAGGTATGGGGAAAATCGTGATAGAGGGGGTCTGATGAATCTAAAAGAAGAGCGGACGCCATATTTGAGTCGTCTTTAAATGGATGTGCATCAAGTCTTATAATTTCATAACACTTGACGCATATCCATTTAAACGATTCAAATATAACCTTAAATTAATTTTCGAAATACTGTTCATGTCAATGCAAACTCATAGGTTTTTGCTTGGTAAGGGTTTAATTTTTTTATATGTACATCTTCATGTATTAGTAATTAACATAGCTAGCACATATTTAATGTATAAATCTTTCACATACAAAGTGAATTTCTATGGATAATCCTTTGAATCAGATAACCTTTTAGCTGAAATTTGATTTTCTGAAATAGTTACAAAGCAATGAACTTGTGTAACAGGTATTGTCTTTACGTGGATATAGAACTCCTCAGGTTCTGCTGACATTTTTGGATACTGTTCAGCTGGATCTGAAGCAGAAATTCAGTGTCGTAAAACTTTTATTAGACTGTTCAACTGCTAGTTTCCGAGGAGTTTTCATCGTGTTTCCATAATCTTGAGCAAGGCTTGCTCATTTTTCCATCTTGCTCAATACTTCCAGATATTATGGGATAAAGCTCTGTTTTCCAACTTATTGTCCTTCTTGTAATATACTTCAAAGGTTTGATAATTAACAGGATCAACCACCTGATTTAAGTGATAATACACACTAAAGTTAAAAAAATAATAATTTAAAAATAAGCCCTTTCCAAATAGCAGCCTGGATTTTTCAAACATTCGAAGACCCTAAAAAAAATCCAAATTGTCATTATAATTAAATTAAATTGGCTTCTGTGTGGTTTTAGGACCAAATTAAAAGCCGTGTTGGCGCGATACACGGTAAAAGAATCGATTTTACAATTTTTTCAATTTTTTTCATAAAAGCTAAGACAGTAAATATTGCGAACTTTTAAACAATAATATTGCCTTTATTGAAATTTTTTTTCTCCAATTCTAAGATAGCCATTTTTTGTAAATTGACTTTAAATTTTAAAATATTTAATTTTAGCGTGTAAGAATCGATTTTTTTTTCATAAATGTAAGGACAATTTTCTAAAACTCACTCGTACACCAGTTTTTTGTAAGTCTGTTCCTTTTTAAATTATGTTGATAAAAACTTAAGCCCTTTTCAAATGAAGTCTAGATAAATTCTGGAATAACAAAGCATGCAAAGCTGCTAGGAAAGACATAGTCTACCCACCCACAAAGTATATTGAGTCTGCAAGGGGTGCTGCCAATCACGAAGACGAGTTGGCGTGAAATTCATCATAAGTCTCTCGCTATTAATTGCGGTGCTTAAATATATGAATCGGAAATAATCCACACCTATTTATTAGCAAAAATCTATAGACAATTCGCATAATACTGATGTATTCTACAAATAAACAGACACTGAAAAGTGTGTGTGGCCACACTTAGTGGTTATGTGTATACATAGGAAGTATGTGTGATTACAAATAGTTATCATTGGTTGATTACATTGCAAAAAAATCATGTGTCGGACACATAGATATTATAATTGCTTTTTATCAGTGTAGAAACTCCAAGGCGTGACCAAGTTGTGCAGCAATATTCCATGATCAATTTGATCGAACGCTGCCTTCAGGACAGTGTAAACTACATCAATTGGTGCCTTATCTTCCACACTGAAAATAAAATTCAGTTGATACTACGATATCGATCGTTTGACTCACCAATCAATTCGTTGTTTTCTACAACGAAATTGATTTCTATTATTATCAGCAACTTCTTCAAAACGATGTAGAAAGAGAAAGTAGCAGGCTCAGCTACAATGGGGAGCGCAACGACGCGTTGCGGCAGCTTTTCCATATATTCCATCAATCCATATTTTATGTCCAGCGCTGCCGCAACGCGCCTTTCCGCTCCTCATTGTAGCTGGGCCTTTACGTTGGGGAAATGTTATTCGTTGTGTTGCCGGACGGGCCAATCTGTTTTCAATATGCGTTGTCACAAGAGCGAATCGTTGGAATGTTTAAAAAGAACTTTCGTATATTGTACGTGAACAATACCAAGAACTACAACATTTTAGTTAAAAAAATCAAGAGAGATTCTTGCTGGTGCTTATCGTTGCATCTGTTTTATCGACTCAAAATCAAATGCAAAAGAATAGGTCGTGGGAAAAGTTTGTTCAATTATTAGTGGAGATTCTTATTATAAAAATTCTGATTTAGGAGGTGATTCTGTCCTATTGAGAATAGCTGATTCTGTATTCGTGGTTGATCTCACTTAGTGTGACTTTTGAGTACGAGCGCGATAAACTTGAGGATGAATTAACAGCTTTAGGCCCGAAACGTGTGACATTTTTTCTGTCGTGTGGAAGTAAACAAATGCGTTAGACCCTCCTCACCAACAACGCCAATTTGTGTGAATCCAGTATAAGAAGTAATAGTGAATGTGTTTATACGCACGAAATACATTTCCGCACGTATGAACAGAGTTTAAATATGGCATTCAGCGAGATTACAAAGCAAATTCAAGTGCTGCTTGCAGTAAATCAATCATGAAAACTACCTATGTTTGACAAAAATGGGGTAAGCGAATTTACGAAAAATTATATTCAGTGCATGCTTGTAAAGCGCTTTCGCTTAAAAAACTCAACAAGTTGATGGTAAATCAATCGTCCAGACACTTGTAGATTCGTGTTAATTGGTAGGATCTGAAAGCTGTAGCATCGAGAACAAATCCAGAAACTACTATTTCAAACAACTTCAAGACAAACTCGACAAACCTCGTTATACCGCGAATCATACGATGCTCGTATCGCCATTATATGTCAAAACTGTTCCGGATTAATTGGCTCGTGCGCAGTTGATTAGCGATGAAAATGTTCTCAAACCTAAGAATTTATTTAAAACACTGCACAAAAGCAGTGTTACCTTGAGAAATATTATTACTTGTACTAACAGATCCGGGTTGGTGAGGATTGTATCGTTACTTCTGGGTGGTAATCTAATATTATCTCACACTAACGCAACAAATTCTTGAGAAGTGTCCCCGAAAATGACGACTTCTTAAACAAATCATTTTTCTTGTCGCCCAGAGGACTCACAGGCCATGGAGCGATTCCGGAAAGAGTGTCTGAAATCGCCCAGCTACTTCGAATCAATGCCAGGAAGAAAGCGCGGGCTTCACGTACCAAACGCTTCCAACTATAGAGTTTAATAAATGTGATTATTTGTATTTAATCGTTGGGGAGCATAGATGCCAGGGATGATTGGTTTATGCTCCTTTTGCCCGTGTGGGTGGACTATTGGCATTTGAATCAACAGTCTGGCACAATAGTTTGCCAAGATTATGAGCGCCTTAGGGAGCTGAGTCATAAGCCACGCAGACCTCTCTGGGGGTAGGGGAGTTTCGGGCCGGCACCTACGCCTCCATACAAACATTCAAAAAATTGGTATGGAGAAAAGTCTACGATGCGGGAGGAGGGATCTGAGATTTTCAAAAAATGAGCCTACGTGGTCTATGGTCAGGCTCCTTATCACCGCTCACTGAAATTGGGATTGAAATTTATAATTTAGGGATAATAGATTTAGTTGTATGTTTGTATGATAGTCTATTAATGGAAAATAAACAACAATCCAAGTTAACCCTCCAAAAACTGCCCGATTGAAACACTTGGGAAAAATAAGAATTCTTAGAATGCATTTCGTGCCTTCTGGCAACTTTGCTTCTATTGATGTCCAGAGTTCATCGATTTAGAAACCACCCGAGGGAAACCCAGTAGCACCATGCCATATCAATCGTTGCCCGTTTTGTCAAAGATAAAGTCTTCGCATTTAAACATAGCACCAAAAGTATTTATAGAAATTTACTTAGAATTTATAGATAAGTTTCTTGTAAACACACAATTCTGCAATAATTTTTTATCATGGCTCAACTAAAAAACGTGAACCAATGATTTCACTCCGTAAATACCTTTTGTCACAAAGTGTATCCATGTAAGTCATCAATTCTATCAAATAGGAGGACTCCTCCTCTTTGGATTGGATTTGAATTTGGCGAGGTGTAATTCTCAACAAATCACCAAACGGTCCTACTCGGGACCCCAATCAACCAGGAATCTCAAACCATTAATCTACCTGCAAAGGAAAGTGATTAAAGCTAGTGGATTGCCGTTGGCGATATTGTAACAACTAAACCATTCGCAGACTTTTCAACCTTTCACCGATTCTTCGTCGTTTTCTCAGACACCATCGAGGCCTTATTTTAGTCTCTGTCTTACCAAGTGACCTTTCTCAACAATTGATTGACAATGTAATGAACTCGTTGCCCAGTCCAGCCGTTTTCGAATGTCTTTATGCTGAAAAACGATGGCTTCTAAAACAGCCACCCTACCCTTCAGATCTTTATTATGAAGTCGATTCGGTCTGCTTCAGGTGGACGGAAAACTAACTCTCAACTTGCTTTGCAATTTCTGGAGCTGACGAACCTCGATCTTGCTACCACCCTTCTGACGATAGCAAACCCTGTCGATCCGCAAAGTTGCCTCTGACGGTCACTCTGATTGCTTTGCTTGGGTGAAAGAAATACTCTTTTTGAACTTTTGAATAATCTAAGCAACCGTCTTTACGTATCCGAACGATAACGATAATTCAACGGTAGCTTCCACCACACTTGTGATGCTCCATGATCAGTTTCGGATACTCAGCGAAATTTTTGTGTTTTTAAGGAGGTATCGAATATAAGCTATCCACATGAATTTGCGTTGTAACGCATGTATTTGTGATGGTTTTTTATGCTCTGAACACTGCATGCTGTGCGTTTGACTGTCAGCTTTCTTTTGTTTACTTGTTTGTGCGGTTCAAATTCTGCGTTTTCAAAATGTCGCGTATTGAAAAGGAAGTGAAAATTAAGGTTCTGGACACATGGCTAAGTGAGAAGGGTATTACTATGCGAAAATTGGCGAAGCGGTTTGGAATTCATCATGCGAGTGTTAAAACCATCATTAATAAGTTTGGGGAACACTATTCTTTGGATGAGCTACCAGGAAGAGGCAGAAAACCCGGTTCTTCCAACCCGAAACTGGAGCAGAAAGTGGTATCTCTAATCATGAAGAACAAATCAAAGTCAATACGTGATTTGGCCAAAAAGCAGGAACGAGTGTCGGAATGATCCAGCGTATCAAGAGGCGAAACCACCTGAAGACCCACAAGAAGCAGAAAATCTCGAAACAAAGTGCAGAACAGAAGAAGCGAGCAGCAACAAGGGCCCGAAATTGTATTCGCGTCTTTGCAGCGTCCGGATGCATGCGTTTTGATGGACGATGAGACCTATGTAAAGAAGTGACTTGAAAACCCTTCCAGGTCCACAATACTTTACTGCCGCTCGTTGGGGAGGATGTGAGCGATGCGGACAGGTCGATTCAAGTGGAGAAATTCGGTCGAAAGGTACTGGTATGGTAAGCAATATGTTCCTGTGGTTTAAAGTCAACAATTTTTTACACTACCGGAACTATAAATGCGGAAATCTATCGATCTGAGTGTCTCCAGAAGAGATTGTTGCCTTTATATAAGAAGCATAGTACACCTCCACTGTTTTGGCCGGATTTAGCGTCGGCTCACTATGCCA